>JAODUK010000007.1:5134441-5166476 GCA_027564635.1 Typhlichthys eigenmanni
TAAGTAATAAATTTTACTTCTTGGTTTTTACGATTTATATTTAACCCCCCCCCCCCCCCCCCTCCCCCCCTCCTTGTTTCAGCTGGTACCTCTTACAGTCTAGGCCAGGGAAGAAGAAGAAAGAACGAGGTCGAATCCAAGTGAGCATTCAGTTCATGAGGAACAACATGACCGCCAGCATGTTCGACCTGTCCATGAAGGACAAGCCACGCTCGCCCTTCTCCAGGCTCAAGGACAAGATGAAGGGCCGCAAGCACGACGGCGGCTATTCCGACGCCTCCTCCGCCATCCTGCCTCGCTCTGCCATTAGCGATGCAGAGCCCCAGCAGCAGACCCCAGCCCGTGAACCGTTGAGTCAGGCCGAAGCCAAGGCCAAGAGGCCGCTGCTCGCCGGGTCCCATAAGCTCTCTGCTGCTCACTCCATGTCAGACCTCATTGGGACCCACTTCCGGCCCAAGCTGGACTCCATGAATTCCATAGAGGAGAGTGGTGAGCAATAGGGCTTTCCTGCGTTGTTTGTTCAGACCCACCAGCATTTCATTTAATTTATTGATAAGCCCAAACCATATTGAGCTGCACTGCTCTTCTTCTAAGGAGCTTTCTAAAAAGGCATTCTAAACTCTAAGGCCCCAATCACACGCAATAGGTGCGGATCCTGACCACACAGCCTTGATCACACAGAGATTGGCTGCCTGGGCAAAGTGTCACTTTGACCAACATTTTGACTTTCCTTGCACTGAAAGATGAGAATATTCTGTTACTTTTATGCTATGTCTATAAAGCGCTAGAAATATGCTAATACGGCGTATGCCAGGCATATACTATAGGTACTATAGGAAAACAGTGGTTTTGCTGGCAATGCGTTTCTAGTGTCTGTGTGATCCAAGGCGTTTTGCTCCTGCATGGGTAATATAGTTTATTTCCCCGTTTTCCAGTCATCATTAAAATCGGGGAAACTCACGTTGTACTCCTCATCTTCAAACAATGTCTTTGGTTAATGTCAACAGTCGCATCATAATCTGGGCCAGAATCTTCATTGTTTCTTTTTTTTTCTTCTTCTTCAAACAAACTGCTACTCTGCGCCATTGCCACTTTCCTCGCACGGATTAGTTCTCCAGCCTTTAGCTTTGGAAACTTTTCTTGCGGTACACACAAACACTAACGGCGCATAATAAATAATGCATTCAGGTTCCCCGCAGTGTGTTATAGCGAATCACAATGCATGTCATCCGTAGTGTGTTTTGAACACGACGACACAATCTTAGTGGTGTGGTGCTCCTCTCCCCAGGCAATGCAGGGGGCCCACACAGGCGTTCCCAGAGCGAGGTGCCGGGCTATCAGGAGGACGAGGCACACTGTGACCCTTTCGCCGACATCAGTGACACGCTGCCGCATAAGTATGCCACCCTCCCACGCAACCACAACCCCTTCGAGGGGGACCAGGGCCAGCTGTGGGAGCGCGCCGAGCGGAAGGAGAAGAAGGAGAAGGTCAGCCTACTGGAACGTGTGACGGGGAAGAAGGACGCACGCAAAGCTGCCAACGGGGGGCGTTCGGGCAGCTCTGGAGACCTGCGCTCTCCCAACCCATTCAGCACTGACCCCCAAGCAGACACCAACCCCTTTAGCACCAGCTACAAAGTCAGGTAGCTGCTAGTTTAATAACCCGTTCAGCGCTGACCGCCAAGCAGACACCAACCCCTAGGTTTTAGGGCTGCACGATTCTGGATAAAATGAGAATCACGATTTTCTTGCTTGGAATTGAGATCACAATTTTCTCACGATTCTTTTTGCACTTATTGACATGATACAGAAAGTAACAAAACATGATTACTTTTGTCTTCCTGACAGTACTGGCACATAAACAGAATGCCCCTGGAATGCTTTAACAGCTTCATGAATCTGGCACTGAACTAGAAAATCGCTGAACTAAAATATTAGTCAAACTAGTTTGGGGGGCTCATAAAACCACCTGGGCTACAGCATGTGGCATGAATTGTATTGTGAATTATATTGTACATTTGTAAAAGGTGTGGGAGTGCATTGGGGACATTTATGCTGCTGTCTTGGAGAGGGCGGTGATGCCATACAGTGTGTGTGCATTATAGCGGTTTCCCTGTTAAGCTTGACGCCTCCCTAGCTAAAATCAAGAGCCTACGGTACCAGGAGTAACTATGTCTCGATGCCGCGAGCAGCTAACATAGGCCGAACTCAGAAATCATTGCTAGATAAAACAGAAGCGCAATTTAATATTCGTGCCTATCTATTTATATTCGTTCATTCATTCATTCATTTCGAGGTTGGATTAGAAACGGCACCCAACAGCTGATCAACTGTAGGCTACATTAAGGAACCCAACTGGTCAAAATGACTGTATAGTGCTACTGTACAATTGCCTACCTTGCAATAATGGTTTAATAAAGCCTGTGTTAACAGCAACCACAGATTAATGGCGTTAAAAGGAGAGTGCTTACTTTAACAGCCAACCCCTCTTTCACTCTGTCGGTCGACTCTCATGCTCGATGTGTATTTACTTTCTGCTGCTCTGCACCATGTGGTGTTAGGCCGTAGCGCCTGTTTTGATGCAGCTGATGTCCCTAATTAAAATGGGGCAGAATCGTTCTCATGTCCAAATGAGAATGGAGGATGGCATAGAGGTATGACTCGAGATTTTATTTTGATTGATCGTGCAGCCCTAGTAGGTTTCATAGCAAACATTATCGCAGCGACTGTATTTTGAACATTTCAGTTCCACTTTAACCTAGAGACGTATCGTCCAGTATTGTTTCCATTTAGCCCTTTCTAGACGCTTCCTGTGTTACATTGCAACGTAGCAAGCAGAGTAGCGCCAGTTTATCTGAGTAGAAGGTGTCATTAGTTGCTCTTTAGAGAGCCTGGGCTTGATAACAGAGCCCTCTGAGCTATAGTAATGAGATCTTCTGGAGAGATAGACCACCCAATTAAACCACACTCTCTCAGTAGACACTAGTCCTTCATATTTACTGCTGCCTCCGTCATAGACAGTAACTTAGTGGTCACTAATGTTGTTTTTCAAGCTATTTGCCTAATGCGTGTCTGATTTGTTTATGTACGGTAGCATTAATCCTTTCATCTGATCTATAACATTGTGTTTTCCAGTTTAGAGGCCTGTGTTTGTAAAAGTGTGTGTATAACCACAGCAGAGTAACACATCACATCCTTCATCTATTGTATGGTCTTGCAGTGACAAAACGTCCACAGGGAAAGCAGACCTCACTTACGTCCGGAAAACCAGAGATGTCTGTGTCAAGAAGAAGGTAATAAACAATACTTTTATGTGATTACTAGTGTTTTTTTGCATGTTCTCCTTTTTTGTGTGTGAAACCAGTCAGAAAGCCAGACACAAGTGTAGCGTAGCTTTTTAATTGAGAACTCTTGTCTGTTTGACATTGCAGCTGGCGATGTTGATTTTCGCGACCTCTGACTGTTGCTAGGTGCCATACCACTAATTAGTGGCTGAAAACATCGGTCATCATCTCTGATCCGATCATAATTTGAAGCGGTGTGAAAATGTGCTCTCCCGGAGGTCAGCTGTAGTCCTGTGTTGTACTCATTCTATAATTGGAAGGGTTTTTTGTTCAGAAAAAGATAAGCCTATTTAACTGTCATCGTGTTTTTCTTTTTCCATTTAATGAGTGTGTAAAGTATTTGTGCTGACCTTTGTTCCCCTTTTGTAAGATTAAGTTTTATTTATTTTTTAAATTTATTATATCCTTTCACTTTGAAAGCCCACCCCTCCATAAAATTGGGCAGCTGTTCTACAGTGAAATTGGTATTTATGCCTTAGCGCTATGAGCAGTGGCTAAAGTGATGCCTAAATGAGAACGGGCTGCTGATAATGGCTTTCCTCACCTTCCTCCGTGAGTGTTGAGGGCTGTCGGTAGCCACACGTGCCCGTGTGTGTGTGTGTGTGTGTGTGTGTGTGTGTGCGTCGCCGCGACGCCCCGCAGAAATGGCAGTTCCCGTTTCCTCCACATCCAGGCACTAATTAACTCTGAGGGGGAGGGGAGGGTGGACAGTGGGCGCTTTCAAAGGATGGAGCTTTTAGATTCTCAAAGCTGAGCTCATTAGACAGCGTAATGAGACAACTGGAGAACGCCAAGTGTGTGCGTCTTATCTTCATTCTGCTGATGGCAGGAGGAAACGGCCATGATTACTTTGGCAGTTCATGGTCATTTCCAGGCCTTTGTCACCATGCTACTACAGCTCCTGATCACATGTTATGACCTGTGTGTGTGTCTGTGTGTGTGTCTGTGTGTGTGTGTATGTTTTCTGGTATGTTGTATCAGTCAAATTAGCAGTCACATTTTATGGCTTTTCACTCCTTTCTAAATGGCTGGTGTTATTTAAAGCATGGGTTACCCACAGTAGAACTGTGGACATGCCTGGTAAGGAGCGCATTGTCTCTGCCCAGTAACAGGAGCCTGGGTTGTACATAGGAGTGGAAGTTGATAAGCGTGGTATTTTAAACAGGGTGAAGGTTTGGGGGAGGCCGCCCAGCACTGAAGCGAGAATGCGGTCACTCATTAAAAGCGATTACTGCTCTTCTTGTAACCCTGCAATACTATCTGCGTATGTACAAAACACATTGGCCTATCTAAATAGGTTGTCCTCCAAAGACTAAACTTTTGCTCGAGATGGAGCTTTATTTTGATATTTAGCAACCTGACCTTTTATATTCTGGATTCACAAAGCCAGGCATTTTCCCTGGGAACTAAGGTGTTTGCCTAAGCTCTGAACGAATTAGGATCATTAAATTAATTTGAGCAGTTAAAATCAGGATATTGTTTTATTTATCGAACACGGACAGCTCCACATGAACTTTAGAAATTGTAGCTAAATTCTATGAATTTTTTTTTTTAATTTTCAGGGAATAAAAATGTTTTTATCGCTGCTTCTCAATTAGCCTTAATTAGCAATAGAAGATTAACATGACAGGTTATGTCACATTAAGCCAACACATTCTAATTAGTCCTCTTGCACAGCGATGAGGCGGACGATATTGTAGCTCGGTCTGAAGTTTTTAGTAAATATCATTCTGATGTTTTGGGCATTGGTGTAGTGATGTTCCAATTTGAATTGTGGGTCTTGTCTTGGGTTTCTGGATCTCCTAGGCAGCCACAATGATGGAGGAAATGATTTTAACATTCAAAATGTGATGGTATTTGTAATGTTGTTTTTTTTATTCTTGGTTGTTCCATGATTTAAATGTTGTTTATACTGCTATGCTATGGGTCAACAAACGATTAGAATAAAAAACGTCCCCTAATCCTTTCCACACTCAGTAGAGTTGACCTGTAGACCACCATCAGACAGGAGATCTAAGTGACTTTGAACATTGAATGATTGTTGGTGCCATGGTGGGGTTATGAGTATTTCAGAAACACCAAAAGTTAAGGAATGGTGAGAACAACAAACTAACAATGTGGCCAAAACCCCTTGTTAATGAGCGAGGTCAGAGCAGACTGGCAAGCCTGCTTAAACTGAGAGGAAGTTGACTGGTAACACAGGTCAACAGTCTATACACCCACTGTATACAGCAGAGCGCCACCTTGAGGTGAATGGCCGATGGCAGGGGAGAAACTGCGTTGGAGACGCAGTATAATTGCTTAATTTGTGGTTGTTTATTCTCAGGAGACAACTCTGGAAAGCGTGGCGGCCTACAGCAGCTTGTCCTTTGAGGAAGTCGTTCAGGAACTGATCAAGCAGAAGGAAGTTGTCAAAAAGAAGGACGCTCACATTCGAGAGCTGGAGAACTACATTGACAACTTACTGGTGCGCGTTATGGAGGAGACGCCCAGCATTCTACGAACACCTTATGAGCCAAAAAGGAAGGCGGGTAAAATCTCTAAAAAGTAGGAAAAGTTCAACCTGATTGTTAGAGGCTCCTGGTAGTGGTGTGGGAGGAAAACATTGACCGATGCCAAACTAAGCATTGTTTTATTGTCAAAACATTACTTTAAATGTACATTTTGTTCCCCTCATTAAGTTGTTTTTCTTTTTTCTTTTTCTTCTTGGAATATGATTATGCCCAAATTATGTTGTCTTCCATTCAATATGAATGAGTTAAGGGGTGTGTCATGCAATCCTTGCACCTTTGCGAAACAAAGGAAAAACATTCACACACACACAGTTTGTATAATCTTTGTCCTTCAGAGCCTTTATGTGATAAGGTCGTCTCTTATTCAGACGGTCAACAGTATTCCACCTTGAGTATAATTACCATGCCGCTTCTGTGTCTGTAATAAAGAATGCTTTATTGCAGGTGTAAAATCAGTAGACACTGCATTTACTAGTTATCAGGTGCATGCATTTTGATTCACTCAGATCACAGCAATTTCATAACGTTGACTTGTTTGGCTTTTAGGCATAGCTCAGTGCTTATGAACTCACACAAGCTCACTGCAAACAAGGCTGACGTCTGGTATTTTGAGGCCGGAATCTTCTTGAGTTTGAATGTAGTCATATTCATGTTTACTGGACAGCACACTTATGCCAGCATAAGTGTGCTGTCAGTGGGTGATGGACCTGTAATTACTGTGTTTACAGCGTCAGTATTAAAATTGCTGCCCAGGATATACGGTACACACTGGGTCAATAAGTGTCGACCTTCCACCAGGTCTGTCTCAGAAAAGGCAGCCTCAGACTACTCTGTTCTGCAAATGTGAAGATGCTCTGCACTCTGCACACTGCTACCACAAATGATACAGAAGGTATCCCTCAAAGATGGCTACTATCACTTTTCAATAGAATAAATGGTTGCCAAACAGGGTCTAGAGGTCCTTGTTTTATTTAGGAATATTTAGTTTTTAGACAAAAGACCAAGTTACAACAAGTTAGAGTGTTTCTTTTAATCACTTTTTTTGTTATCGCTATCATGTATGTATATCACATTCAACACCTTGAGGGTATAGTTTTACACATGTGCAATGATCTTAACTTAAGCAACTTCCTTTATATCCTGCTAATTATGCAATTGTTTACATTTGAATGGTTCTGCTAAACTCAACTTCCATTCAGTCAGTGTAATTCACTGGGTCGTCGTGGATCGTTAGTTTGGCAGATTCCCTGATCTTGAGCTTGCTTCAAATTTATTGTGAGCTGGCGATTGTATTATGGTACCTAGCATATATACCTGCATTACCGTTTGTAAATGTTACACTGGCCCTATTATTTTAATGTAAGGTACTGCTGGTATAAGCTACTGTATTGCTGTGTAACCACTCTTGTCTCACTCAGTGTCGTCTAATCCTCTACAAACGGTACTATTTAAAATCTCAACAAACTTAAGGATTGACTTTACTGATTGCTGAATCTATGTTTTATTGCATTTTATTGTATGTAATATAGTTACATTTAGCCATTGCTTGAATATGTACTGTGACTTGAAGTGATATTTTACTTTGTTATAGTGTTTTTTTTTTATTTTATTTAGGATAAGGCTGGTGTAATTGTGTATTTATTGTCAGTGTAGAATTGAGTATTGTCAGTGTAGAATTGAGTATTGTCTATGTAACCACTAATGGTAGATACAGTAGTTCTTGCCTTGACTATTAAAAACTAGGATCTTGCCTCCAAAATAAAAAAGCAAGTAAGAGCTGTATTGATGTTTTGTGAGCATAGCTATTAGCATAGCTACTGTACCATCATTATGGTAAATATCTCCAACATTTGACAGTGATTGTATGTGACTATTAGAGGCAGTAGCAAACAAAAAGGAAAAGTCCATTGTTGTTCATAATCATGAATTCTGTGGACCAAAGCAGCAGTACAGCTCTCAGGTTTGTTTTATATATTAAGGGCAACAGAATATTGTGACAAAGAAATGTAGTGTTTAGTCAGTACTTTTTGTAGGAGGAAAACATTTGTCATTTTATAGGTAAATGATAACCTAAATCTAAAATTACAATGGCCTTATTTTTTTAAGCATGCACTAGTTAATGAATACAGATCCTATTTACCATGTTTTATATACAATGGTAAAGATCATATTTACCATGTTTTATATTCAACAGTACTGTTGTGATGCCTTTTCATTTTCTAAAAGGTATCTAACATGAATGCCATATTCTGAAATATTTCAGTTTAGCAAAAGGGAGTATTAATTATAAGCGGCCAGAAATTGGGATTAAGATGAAAGGGCACTATACTTTTATTTTGATATACATGTCAGAAAAACAACAAATGTAAAATATCACTTTGAGAATTGGTAATTAAGTAGTGTCATAAGTGTAATTTTAGGTTGCAAATGACAGTGTTTTTGTTTGTCACTTATTTAATTCCTAATTTAGTTAATTGTATGGCATTATTGTTACAGAGCTATCTGTCAAACTATTATTTAATCTTTGTATTTAGGCAGTGCTATATCCAAACTGAGCACTGCTAAATATAGTAAAGAGACTGTTTTTTTTTATAGACTTAACAACATTGCTAATGTCATCAATTGTAGGTATACTTTATGTAGTGATATTTCTATATTATTCCCGGGGGGTGTTATCAGTGTATCAGTGTTATGTTTTATTTTTATTATATTTTGTTTTTGTCTTTTCTCAACTTTAAATCTATACCTAATTAGACAGTTATACCATGCTATTATACTGTATGCACCTTGTTGTAGTTAGATTATTCTCATCCATACTAATGTCTTTTTAATTATTTTTGTATTTGACCTTTACACTGTATGGTACCAAATTAGAAACCCTGTAGTGCTGTACTGTTTCCTCATATTTTAAACATTGATGATACATGTTTAATAATTGGTTTTGTTTAACTATGTTTCTCAAAGCCAAAATACCCCATTCATTAATTAATGTATATGTTGGCTTAGCAATATTTATTATTTCCTAATTTATATCACTGTACAAATGACGCTATTAAACCTTGCTTGCCTTTAAAGTATGTGCTGTATCCAAATATACTTTTCTATACATATATATTTATGTATATGTGTGTGTGTGTATATATATATATATATATATATATATATATATATATATATATATATATATAGTGTGTATGTATGTATATATAGTATGTGTATATATACAAGTAAATCATTCAGTTCTGTCTACTTAATTTTTGTAATTTATTTTGTTCTGTCAAATTTGTATTTTGCAACATCAGAAAAATATCCATTTAGTGTAAGTTTTAAATAGTAGAGGCGATAGTTAAGCCTCTGAAAACAAAAAAAAAGAATTGTCACAAGGCACTTTACAATATGTTTCACTGGATACATTTAGTTAAACTTCAGCTATTGAATGTTAAGTTCCAAATTTGCTTGTATTAAATCTACTTGGCTGTACAGAATTACAACAGCCTAAAGTATAAAAGTAATTATTTTGAACAGCCTTTTGGATGTGTAAAACAAATCCCAAAGGTACATTTGTTCACATTATAAAATAATAATGAAAGAAACTTTTTTGCTTTACATGAACATTTTAAGCAAATATCCTTACATATTGTTGCAAATTTACATCATTTGTGTGAAACGTTAAAGGATACATGTTGCATTGTGATAATCAAACAACCACATTTAGTCATTGTCACGCAGGCTCTGCCAAAAAGGTTAGGTTTAATTATGCAGTTACTTTTTGCACATCACAAATTTGCACCTGTAATTTATTATTTGAGCCAAATAAATGTTTTTTCCCAAACCAAGAGATATAACCAATTAAACAAGTACCCTTTCAGTGCAGATCACAAACGAGCTGTAAGGGGTCATAGGCTACTGGGGCATGGGGCATCGCTTGTAGTATGAAATATTAGTTTTAAATGAAATGATGATTAAGATCTTGACAGTTTGAAATCAGGCAGTTATGCCAAAACAATTAAATCAAGTTTGAGCGGAAAAAAACCTACAAACACATTTACATAGTTTGAGAACATGGTTCTGGTTCTGACCTGAATTAAGTACATGTGTAGTTCTAAGCAAGCTAGCAGTACACTGACAACTTTTTGCATGCCATTACCTGTGTTATATGCAATTCTATATTCATGTTAATAGGTCAACATTATTGTAAGCTACGGTCAAGTGTAAGCGCATATTTATAAAAAACAAAACTCAGTCGTTATTAACAATATGCAAACTTTTTAAGATTGTGAGGAAAGATCATTGTGGTGTATTCACTGGTGGGTGATATGGCCAAAACCTAATGGTACGATAGTGTTTTTTGGTGCTGTACTGGAAATTAAACAAATAAATAATCTACATATTGTAATAACCCTCTGAAATGTCTGTTTGCCTAGGTTTAATATAGCCTACGGCGTATATATGACTGCCCATATCATTGTGGCCACTGATTCAAATACCATGGTACAGTATATGGTAAACACAAAACATATTTATATTTCTGGATACACATTTTATCAATATAATTTTGTGGCTCCAATATCTAGAAACACCACTGATGATGCTGTAATGCTGATCAGTAAACATGCATGCTACTTCAAAGGCAAGTAATGTAGTTGTTCCAGTCACCATGCAGTGTGCTAGCACACTTTAATTTTGAGTTATTCATATGAATTATATGCCTCTCACACAAGATTAAACAATTAATAAAAAAGCAAACAATTGAAGAATAGCACATTAAATGGTATAAATTCAATGTGCATTCCACAATATTGAAGTGTAAATCTTTCTGTTGACTATTCCTTATTCCCTCTGTTAAGTTTATAATGTTGTTTTCCACCAGAGCTCTTATTGTATCTGTGTCTATTGGAACCATAGCTGTTACTTGTGTGGTTCTCTATACAGATTTAATGTTCACCTTGCTTTAGTCAGCGCCTCCTTTTGTTCTTGAAAACTTCCCAGGCCTTCTTTCCAAAAAAAATCCCAAGTGCCATCATTTGACAGTGAGCGGTACCGAGGTTCCTGGTTAAAACGCCACTCTAATTTGCCTATTTGTGTCTTCTGGGACAAGAGACACTTGTGTTGTTTACTGGCTGATGTGGGTGGGTTTAATTCTCCACCAGCTCTCTACATATCAGGTTAAAACAAGACCATCTACTTACTGAAGAAGCGCCTCAAGAGCACTGTTTGTAAGTCTGATGAAGTTATGTCCTTGCATAGTTTTATGGTCTCACCTATGAGTGCTACTATTCACTATAAGTTTTGCACAAAATAGTACAAAAGCAATTCGGGAGCAAAGGCAAGAGATCTAAATGTGATATTTGTTATTTTAAACTTTGCCATGCATTTTTTATATAGGTGTTAAGTTCTACTCTATTCTTGAGGGAATAAACAACACTGAACACAAATACGTGTGTAATTGGGCTTTATGTAGGTGTCACCTGTTGTATTCATAAGCTAATTGCAATAGTCATTGTCATCGTTACACGTTCACCAACAGATCACGTTTCTCTGGTCCTTGCTATTGTGTGGCTGTGGCACGCGCCACCTGAACACACTCCTTCATTAAAGCCCACTCGCTGCTCTTTATATCATATTGCTGTAATTTGAGGCAAATATCCATGCAAACATGTTCCGCCAGGTTCTGTGTGCTGTTGGACAACAGGCGAGGAGATGGGCAGACGCATATATGCCACAGAGCGGGGCCACACACAGGTCACCTGCACTACCCGTTAAAAATGGATGGGCGTCATAGTCGGGATCAGTGTCACGCAGCACGCACCCGTGAATGCATAGAGGCCTGCGGCACTCGCCGAGAAACGCATTGGGTGGGGGGTGGGGGGGGGTGGTGGGGGGGGGGGGGGGGTGGTTACCAGATGGAGGGGGTGCTTTTAAGGGAAAAAGCAGACCTTTACAGACAGCTGGCCTGAACACAGAGAGGGATGATCGAGGGCCAGGTGTCACGGTTGCTACTTCAGCGTTAGCTTCTCTGCTGTGGGGTTAACTGATCGGAGTGTGTGCTTGAGATAAATCAGGTGTCAAATGGGACGCAGACGCCCCCGGCTGCATGGCGCCTTTGTGTGTCTGTTGTCCACTTTTGATTGCTGCACGCGTCGGCTATCACGTGAACAAAGACAGACAACCACAGGAAAGAGAATCCGCTAAACAGCTTAGCAAATACATTTTATGTGAGGCAATCAATATGTCTCGTTGACATGACATGAAGAACAATCTTTATTATGCTTCAGTTTGACATTAATATATTATATCAAATTAAAGAGGATTAAATATATACTTGAGTTATGGAATGTATTATTTAATAGAGACTCACTATAAACTATGAAATGGTCACATTTAGACAGTGACATACCGGTATTTCTTTGCACATTTGATCACAGACGGTGCACTATACATTTCTCATCTGCTTGGCAATGTGTTGTTAGTCAAGACAGGGAGAGGAGGATCGGGTGCCAGTGGGATGTTTGACATTGTGTTTTTGTACAGCAGACAGACCATTGAATAGCAGGTGGGCCAGCCATAGCAAGCATTGGTAGCAGCAGCATCTCTGTGTGCTTTTAACATTGTGCCAGCTGTGTAGAGAAACAGGTTGAGCTCGTACGACCACACACTGCTATTCTGCAAGTTGAAGAAAAGAAAAAAAAGAAGACGCGCTCATCCGACAAGCTGGCAAGCGACATGCCTCATTATCGCTGTCTGACCAGCACGCACCAAGAACTTATCACTTAGAACCTATAGGAAATATGAGCTGTTAGCAGACCATAGGTTTGCGTTTAGCCATTTTTAGCCTGTAATTGGCACTGCAAAGAGCTTGTGGAAGGATGGCTATATTGCAAAAACAGTGTGAAACTCCATGTCAGACCCAATTGGAAAGTAAATGATGATGTGGTGTTATCAGCGCTGGTTAATTCGTTCTGATCATGCTCAGTCAAACCCAAGCCTGCCATCACCTGACCATAAAACTTAGCCATCTGTTTTCTAATACAATACAATTGTATCTATGTTTTAATTGTTTCATTATTTTGTCCAATGTGTTTTGCAGAATGTTATAGAATTCAACAAGATTATTTTCTTTTTTTTTTTAACAATGTGACTTTTATAGACAGATTAGATATGGCAACACAGATAAACGCAACATATATGCACTGCTTACATCTCTGCTCACATCACGCCTAGTTATAGTTTCTATTAGATCACATAAGGACTGTATGGCAATAGCTCAGTAAAGCCATGCTAACACTTGAGTAATACAATCAATCAATCAATCACCGTCTCATGACTTTGCAGCATATAGGAGAGCTCTGCTGGAATCTCGCTAAGCTGCAGATGTACCAGCCAAATGACTCCAGTGGGGAATTACCAAGCCATACATCCAGATGTCGTAAGGGTGGCTGTAGCATGTTTCACGGTAAGAAGCCATGCAACTTGTTCCCATTACCTTCACGGAGATTGTCTCGCTCTGCGGGGCCCAAACGTATCTCTGTGGGCAAATCTAAACCTGTTTGTGTCCAAACATGGAAGACACCGGCAGAGTGAGGAGTCCAGCCCTGGTGGCCATGCCCTGACAGGTCCTCTTTAAATGGATGATCTGGGAAATGTCAAGCTGTGAGAGCAGCTAATAATCATTTGCAGCACATTCATAATCCTGTGTAAACACAGGGCATGTTACGGCATGCAGCGGTTCTTCCCTCAGATAGACTAAACTGTGCTTATTGTTTATTGATGCTACAATCCCTTTCTTGGTTCTGTAGATCAATTATAGGACTTGTTTGCACATGGATTTACTAAAGAAGCCTAACTGGTATACCAACCAGGCAGTTCAGTCAGCAGCAGTGTTCTAGTGTAATATTAGAACTTTAGTAACTAGCAGTGTAATTTATTACTATTTCCTAAACGGTAATACTATTACAATTACTAATTCAAGTAATGCTGCTTTACTGCATTACAAGAACGATATTTCTTGTCCTAGCAAATTTAGGGTAGGCTAATTGAACCAGCCTGTCCAATCATCTGTTTGAGAGGCTGCAATGTTTTCACTTTGGCTGTTGACTCCCAAGGTTCATTATTGCGCTACAATAAAGAGGATTACGTTATACAATTAGCTGGCTACACAGGTTGACATTTTTCGTAAGGGGCGAGGCAGGGTGAAATTATTATTGTGAAAGTAATATAGTAATGTAACTAGTAATGTAACTAATTACTCTTAATACCCAGTAATAAGTACATTAATATTATTTATTTTTGAAGGGGTAATAAGTAAATAGTAACTTATTACAATTCCTTAGTAACTTGCCCAACACTGGTCGGCAGTACCCAACAGCCCATGTCCTCATTATTGACCATTAAGATGTATATGCTGTCTGCTGCTTGGCTTTTCATTAGCAATGCACAGCTTTTTCCATCAAGGTGAGCGCACAGTGCTGCCTGCACCGCAGCTCTCTTCAGCTGAGCTGGCATGCAGCACTGTGCGTTGGGACTGAGTGCCAGCAGCTACACAGACCGTAGAATATGTTCTGCCAGTGTGTCGGGCTTCATGGTGTCGTACACAGCTGCTTGTCAAAGTGTGTATGTGCTCTCGTGTCATATTGCACACGCCGGCAGAGGAAAGCTACTGCCCAATGAGCAGGATGTGACATCACAGCATGTTTTTTTTCTGTTAGTGACGCTAGTGAGAAATCAGTGGGACTGTTGTTTATGTTGGTTTAGCTCCCATTGGACGTGTCAAATAAAATGATCTTCATATAAATTACATTGGATAGATGCTGCAACGCAAACATAGAACTTAATCATCCAACATAAACATACAATATTTATTTACAAAAAGTAAAAAAAAGAAAAAACATAAATAAAATAATTCACATTTTATGTATAAGGTTAATAGATACTTTCATTCATTTTACATAAATCCACAGGAATTCTACACCAGATGAGATGTTTGAAGGTCATTCATCACACTTGTTAAAGATAAATAATTGTTTATTCTGTCTTTAGCACTCCACAAAATACAAATACAAATGCTTTATCCAGAGCATTCACTCCCTTGCTTCTAACACTTTCAAGGCGGCATGGCATCTTATACATGTTCCAATTATCTATGTTAACACACTAAATGTATGTAACTTATGTATAAGTATTGCTAACTGGGTATTTCATTAATACATAACTACAAATTCAACAGATAATCCTTTTGTTATTTCACATTATTGGTTAACATTAAATGTCCTTGTAAATGACCTCCAAAATTCCAGAATAACAAGTGGCTCTGCTCTCTTATTGTATTAACAGCAGATATGCTGGCCCATACAGACGGTGGTTTGTTTTTAAAGTAGACGTTGCCTGCAAATAATTGTGAAGCAGTTCCTCAAACAGTTGAGAGACCAGCACGTAGGCCATATGGCCTATCATCTTCAGGACATTGCATGCTTTTTTCCCAGCCTCCAATAATATGGAATGCCTCCAATGTTTTCCAAGTGTCACATAGCTGCATGAAGACCTATCAAGCTCAGACTGACGAGACCCTAGCTGCTCTCTGTGGACTCCTATTTCTCTGGAAAGCACTGGCAATTTGCAAGTGAGAGGAGTTGTCAAGCTGCAGAGAGTTGCGCAGGTGGTTCAATTTGTCTCCTTGTTTTGGTACAACTGAAGTATTGGCATGGGTGTAGGTAGAGCACAAGTCTCTGTTAGAGTGCTGCAATTAATTAAGTCTCCCAAGTTTTGAAACACATAACATTATGCTGTCAGTCAGTGATGTTGATGTCTTTATCCCTCTGAGGTAATAGCTGGTTACTATGCATGCCAAGAGTATGACGAAAGATAGACCCACAACTGTATGATGAAACCTTCATCAAGCTTCTGAATAAATACCCATTTGGTACATAATGAACATTCAAAAAAATAAGGGTTTTGACTTACAATTGATGTTTGTAGGTGTGGTGCATGGCAAAAATAAATAAACCAGACATTCACTTATTCATACAAGTGTTCTCACTGGTATTAGTTTTCATCAAAATATGGATAGTTTGGATATTTTTCCTTTCCAAAAAATATGTTTAAAAAAATTAATGTCGGTAACATTATACAGTATATACATCATGCAGTAAGGTAAAGATGGTTTTCCATACTTTGGTATTCCAATACTGTACACGTTAATTGTCATTTGTATTAATAGTCATAGAAAAACATGATTTGAATGTCACGCCGCTCTCTTAAAGAGGAGGAGCATGGTGTTTTGTAAAGAATACAGGAGTTAAGACATTGTATGGATAGGTGATGGCTATCCTAGGGCTATGAGTTTGGAACATGGAGTCCCCTCTCTTCAAGCAGTGAACCAGAACCAAGTGGAGTGAGGCTGGCGGGCCACAAGAGTGCCATTGTTCTTCACATTAATCAAACCGAGGAAGGGCAGGTAGCGTTTCCCCAGCCTACCCCACACACACACCCTGCCAAGCCCCATGACTGGACTGCTTTTTTAGCTGGCAGCGATTGGCCATTGGAGCTCCTGGAGGATGTGTGTCTGTTTAATTAGTGTGATGAGCTCAGCGGAGTTTATGTGCTGTGTTGGACACCAGGTATTAACCCCACTAGTTTGACCCTGTGAGGGAGGGAGCCCACCTCAATCTTGACATCTCTTTCTCTCCCCTGTTCTCCCGTTCCTTCTCTTCATTAGAAGAAGGCAGATTAGGCAGGTAAAGGCAGAGCAAATAGAGGGGAGAGAGTGGTCAACCTCAGGCATACTCCCTTACCTGCTCAGTTGGTAGACTTGAGTTCCCTGAGACAAAGAGAATCATTACTACGGCTATGATTCTAATGCTGCGCTCATTAGACACAGAATGTGTGTTGCTCTGGTACAGCGCTGTGCTCTGCTACGATCTGTGGTCTACTTCAGACCAGAGACACTCAAAATGGTAACAACATGTTACTCTAGTGGGATCACACTCAGTTTGTATTATCACTGCTGCTTCTTAATGTCTTCCAAATGATTCAGTAAAAGAAGAACAGATACCTATTGACTTTTTGCTGTTTAGTGTGCACAGGAAACAAAGTGATTAGCGTTGTGGTTGACTTCCCCCTGTACCATCAACATTTATACATATGACACACAAATACAGATCACCCATTGGCAGCTGACTTCATCCGCTTTGGATGAGAGCATGCAATGTGTTAACACCACCCAAGGGCACTGTTTGCTAATTCATTTAACCACAACAGTATTTTCCCAACAGCTTCAGCTGGGCGATTAAAAACCATGAAAAGATACGAAAACATTCTTACCATGCTAGACGCACTTTCCACAAAGGTAAAACAACCACTTCAGGCGAAATTAAAGCTTAGTGTATCGCCCTTTATCGGATTATGCACTTTATTAGGTTAGTGGAACAAACACAAGCACTTTGGGGGAATCATCTTTAGGATTATAAGGCATCCTTTTCCTTCACAGATGGTTAGTTTCTGCAAAAAAGCAATTAATTAGTGAAGCACTTGCTCTCTTCAAATATTTTGACTAACGTTCTTGGGAAAGCGCAGAGGACGATTTTAAAAGTTAAAGGCCACCTAGAGGACACTGATGCTGATGGGTCTTTTGAACGATGAAATAAAGCCGCTTGGATTCATTTCATAAATATGTCAACGTACCTGCTTATTTACATGCTTTGTAGGTCACGTGGCACACGAGGGTTTCAATAGGATTAAGGTAATTTGAGAACTATTTCATGTGAGCTACTGTGCCCAATAATGCGTGTTGTTTTAAAGAGCTGTTTTATGAAAATCATATAGCAGTTATGAGAAACAGACTCACGGATGTGTTGTTGCAGTTGAATAAACAGTGTTGAATTGCTTGTTTCTGTCAGCAAGCGAGCTGAATGTCCCGCTTGCTACTAACGCAGTGTGGAACAAAGAACTGGAGTCACAGCGTGTCAGCTGCGCGAGCTGCACCCCCTCTGAATACACTTTATTAATTGGATTTAGATATTTGCAAAATGATCTATTTAATGGGATTACCACTCGTATAATGATCTTATTTATGAGGGAAGCAATCCAAGCTTTGGGGCGGCTTGATAATGCATTTCCAGTTCTTTGGCAGTTTGTGTTGTGTTAGGCAGAGATAAAGTTGAAGTCCCCATTGGAAATGAATAGGTAAGTTAGCCTGCTGTAATTGAGCCACTGGTGGCAGGCCGGATGAGCCTGACTGGCCACCCTCACATTCCAGAGGTCTGTCTGGACCGTAGGCACAGACCCACTGAACTCCTTACAAGTTCAATGCAGACGTAAATGGGGTAGGGGTGGAGAGAGATAGCCCCCCCACCCCCACACACACACACACACACACACACGCCCCACAACAGCATAATGGTTCTTTCTTACGTCTTTATCCACAATATCTCGCCAGAGCTTTTTACAGACCCTGTTTCCACTTAAATACCTTGAGGTAATGTTCTACCTCCTTGCTGCCCTTGCTAGGAAATGGCATTTCATGTACTGTACAGTATTGGTGAGGTGAGAGGAGACTTTAAGGGAGAAATATGTACTGTGTGTGCAAAATGGCACAAAGGCGCTTTTTTCCATTGTTTATTGTGGCTCCCTAAATGGATTTTTCTTGTTTGCCAACATATATAAGCTCTTGAATGTTTTCCCTCAGTGAGGTTTTAGCTTGGAACATTTAATTCAAAAAGTACAGGCTATATGTAAATTAACCTTTCTTTGCAGAGCCAACGTGCTTTTAAAACATGAACATTTGAATATAGCATTTGATTCATACTATATATGTTTTTTAAAAATATGTTATAATCTTTGACTTTAAAAGGATGTACTTGCAAATGAGATTATGCTAATAGACCTAATTTGCATAAAACGGGTAGAAATATTAAACCAGATTAAAAATGTTGAATATTTAGTTTTATCCGTGCAGTTAGTCAACAAATATATTATTTCTCCCAGAGAATATTAGCAACTAAATGTGACATTGTGGAACATCAACCGTATTGCAGTTGCAATGATCGCCAGAAATGTACAGTATCAGTTTGCTATTTTAAACGAAATTGTTCTGTATGAATACTAATTTGTAACATCTGACATATTACTTCAGTGGTCTGGTTTGAGTATTTTAGGACACTGCGGCTTTTGGGGTCTTTTGGGGAATTCCATTCAGGTGAGGGCCGTGACACACCATGTGAAGCCAGCAACAAACACAAGCTTTCATTCAGGACATTAATCTGCAAACAAGTGCTTTTTGTGTCTCTGAGTCTTATTTTCATCGCCATCAGTTTAGTACATAGATTTAAAGTGATTCAAGTTGTGCTCTCAGGTTCCATGTCCCCAACAGTTCCCCCTTCCTCTTCCCTTGTATGTGGCTGCTAGATGCCTTGTTATGCTATTACATTTATTTATAACTTTCTGTTTGTTGTTGTTGCATTATGTTAAAATGCGCCATATCTCACACCTATGCATGGCCTAACAGTGTAAATATTAATTAGCACATAATAGAGAACAGTGCATGCTCTTACTGTATTAACACACACACACACACAATCATCAATTATCATCACTAATTCAAATAAAGTGCATCCATCAAAAAGCTTTTAATTTGCTTTTAAATATTCTAGATTCTTCTATGGTAATTTTTATAGTATTGTTTTGAGTAATTCAGTAGTACATACATTTTCACTGATTTCATAGTGTTAGTGAAAGGATATATGAAAAATACCTAATTATGTACAATATATATATATATTAAAACACTTAAGAGTTTAAGACACTATAGGACTATTGGCTTTTGTTAACCTTTACTGACTTCTACAATTCCAGCTCTGTCCTCCTTATGAGTATTAAATCAAATCTACTACAGCGCTGGTGTGTCATATAACGTGTATACTGCCCCTTGTGGTGAATCACTACAAATTGAGATTGTGTCTTGGCAGCAATCTCTCCTCTTTTCCCTGAGGCTGACACATTTGTAAACTCATTTATTTATTGGTTTATTTGAATAGCTTTGCCATTGTGAACTTTGGATACATTTATATTTTCCCTTTGTCTTGTACAGTAGAGGATGAAAGGGATATTTTTGTCACCTGGCAGGGTTTCTTTTATATGACAGCTTGTCTGTTTCCCAGTTTAATATTAAAATGAACATCACAATACTTTATGCAAAATCCCCTTTTCATTATAGCCAAGCCCAGAAGAAAAAAGAAAAAGAAATTAAATTAGTGAGAAAACTTGACATCTCTTGTCCTCCTCGTAGTAAATTTGCAAGGATTTAATCACACGCAGATGTCTTCTTAGTGCTCTTTCTTATTCATCAAGGAATTATTACTTTCTAAATGATTGCTCAACCCTTTACTTTAAATATATATGTGATCCCTGAGTTAAGGCCTATTTGACCTTAACTCAATTATTTCAATTGAAGCAAACATGTTAGACACATTTGCTATATTGTGTGTTTTTTGAAGTTCCAATTTTGTTGATATAGATTTATGATCTGCTTGAGACTTAGGTCACTGCCCCATTAGCGATTTATGAAATGGCCATGACGCAACGTCATTCAAGGTCAATCCATCATGCCAGCTATTGTTATTATGGCACCATGCATCAGCACACCACGCTTAGAACACTATAGCCCACAAACTCATGCAATACTGTACTTTCAAGATGTTTTGAGATCATTTACATGTAAGCTATTACCACAATTCTCCCAACAGAATAATAAAATTCACAAAATCATGAATAGATCTCACATTTTTTAATAATTTAGTTTTAGCATAAACCCCAGAAAGACAATGCTCTGCAATGCTATTGCACAGAGATGTTTTACAATGATGAAAACCTGGTCTTGTGGCTTACATTATGCATTTGTGTGTACCATGAGACCAGATTGTCTAAAGTAGCCTGCTTGTTTAGGTAGACATCAAAATGCCCATGAATGATTGAAATGCTTATTAATTATCTTTTTACATTACATGAAAACAATATATATATAATGTGTAACGTAATATGGAATGACAAATATCATTGTCACTTTTTAGATTGGATCCTTAGAGGCATTGATTTTACCATGTTCTGTCCCTAAGGTAGCCTGATGTACCCAGACCATATTCACTTGGTGAATAGGTCTGGCCATGCTCCGCTGGGAACTGGTCGCAGTCGTATCCTCCAACTTGGCGTAGACCTCCGGGTAATGGTGAATCTATATGACAGCGCTGAACCAATTGGCGTTTCTACAATTGATTTGGCCGCCTCATCAACCCTCTTGACTTTAACTCGCTAACCCACTCTGATTGGGCCGCCGTACAGCAGTGTGGCTGTGCATACACTAATGTGATCAGGGTTTCCAGACTGTAATCTCAACTAAATAAATTGATCTGAGAACATGGGGAGGAGCCAGGCTACCCTTCAGGTCAGACCGATTAAATTACACAGATACTGTAAGTACAGTAAACCCAGCACAATATACAAGTCATTTTACAGCACAAAAGCAGCTTGCGCTTGTTATATAATTACTAACTACTAACTAGTTTGTTGTGTTTTTGCCACCTTTACATTCAACAAAAGATGTTGGGGAGACACGTCTCAAATGGGTTGAGGTTAGCTCAGGTAGCTGCAAGAACAGTACAAGTCTAAGCAAAGTAGTGAATTATTTGCAGAAGCTTATAATGTACTGTAGGCCTCTTTTCCTATATAGTAGTGGGAGTGTTGTGTTCTGGTGGGCAGTGACATTAAATGTCCCAGATCTACAGTATGAATAAAGTCATATTGTGAAGTGTGTGGGCTGATATGCTTGGCATCCAACCCTGACAAGTAGATTAGCTTTTACTGGGCCACCTCTCAAAGGCATGTGCACGACTCAAGCATTTCCAGTTTCAGCGCTCCGTATCAAACATCTAACACCCAGAAACTGAGATGAAAGCACATCACAACATGAATAAACTGCTTTATGTCATGTGGCTTCTCCACATGGTTAACGGGAGTCAAAAATTGGCATGTCTAAAAAGTGGGATAATGATTATAAATGTGACAGGCTGAAAACTAATTACAATTGTCTCACTGTGTTTTCCAATAATGCAGTAAACCGTTCTATAAAACTCATTTAAATCTTCTACAAGTCCAAAATTCAGTCTTGCTCTAAAGCCATTTGGCACATTATTTCCTCCGTTTACATTTAGAGAGGATTAACTGAAGAGCTGAAAATAATCATGCCAGATGTCTTCCAAAGTGACAACACTAGCTCCTCAGTGGGCATCTTGTTTGATTGACTTTTTATCAAGTGAAGTGAATCCACTCTCCATAATAATGTATGGCCTCACGGTGTGAAGTCATGTACGCAAATTAAATAACTTGTCACAATTTACAGCACTAGTTATATGTATACAGCATATTCACCACACACTCGTGTTTTGGGAGTTCAAACAGAACGTTAGCAATATTTAGCTAACTATATAGGCCAGTGACACAGACAACACACAATAGCTTAAACTGGAACAAACAAAGTCGTAAATAATCCCAATTAAACGACAGGTTTAAATGCTAAACCACATCTGTGCACTTTATAAAAAGCCATGGTGAATGTTTGTCTCTTTAAAACATGTCTAACAATTTCAGCTGTCAATCACTGAGTCATAAACGTTATTTACATAATAGCCTAACTAAATTAGCAAGTATTAGAATGTTGCAGATTTCTTGCTTTGGGCTTTTATCTATCCCTCTATTGTTCTCTTCTTATATGAACACAAACTTAGTGAACAAAAATAGCATCAGCTGACATGATTTACCCTTTACTACGCTGCATATGCCACAGCTCTCCTTTGAGACTCGGGCAGTGTTGGTTGGATTTGTTTTTTAGCTTTAATGAGCTCGTCTGGAATGTAGTGTCTCCCACATGTCTTGTGGAGGGCGGGGCCATCTTATTGCTGCCACATGTTTGACTCCTATAGTGGCTCTTCCAGGCCTGTGTGGTCAGTCAGTTCAAAGCACCAAGGCTCATTTGTTATACAACTTTATGTAACAACAACCCAATGGTTCAACGTGTCTGAAGCGGCAACAAAGGAATGCTGACATTTTTTTGGGTCCTTTTTTTTTCTTCAGCGGACCCGGTCCCCGAAGACTCACCAATCCTCCTTTGTTTTCTCTAAATGAGTCTGCCCACGGAGGCTTTTGGATGATCTGTTTTTCTAATTAGCATGTTTGGTGAAAATTGCGTTGGCCGCGGTATCCTACTTCCAGATAGCGCAGAAAGCCTCGTTCTGAGCACGCTCAGCGTTTGAACCCTGCGAGCGTGAGCGGGATGCGCTGGTGAACAGTAGTAGTTGATCACTGTCACTGTGAGAGCACTGCGCCGTGCCACATGTGGCAATGATCTGACATGGTGATCTGGCCCTGAGAGTGCCAGGGACTAGGTGGGCCCTCTGCACCAGGCGGACGCCATCAATCCTTGCGTCCTTGCTAATACACTGACTGTACACGTCTGTATTGTGACACAGTGCATTCTCTTCAGCAATACGTTTGGACCTTATCAAATTCAGGTTCATACATTAAATTGGTCACAATTACAAAGGGTCTTGACCATGCAGCCCTATACACGGCACACGCTTTTCCTTTTTCTCTCTTTTCACACATCAATTCCCCAGGGAGTTTTTCAGCTCCACTAGATTGGTGAGTCTTCGGGGACCGGGTCCGCTGCATGTGCTGACTAGTAGGCCATTTGCAATAATCTCCTTTTTACCGTTTAGAGGCTAATTATGTAACATTACACCTGCCTCCTCCAGCCCTGGCTCTGACACAGTGCAGAATGAGTTGCTTTTTACCCCCCTGCTCGTGGGGTGGCTAGAGTTTCTTAATGAGATTAGCCCAAAGCTCCAGTCTGCTTTGTGTCCCTCGCTATACGACGAGATACTGGATCAACAGAATCAAAGCTAAGAGGCAGAATCATTGGAAGATGCAGGCAGCCGACCTCGTTTCGGTCTCCCCTACCAACCCCCCTGCGTGTGACTTGGACGGGATTTGTCGCTATCACACATGACATTGTGTGCAAGCTTTGCATAGGAAATATCTTTGTCTCCCTGTCATGTTTGCTTGCTGCAGTGTTTTTGTGCTTTTTCTTTATCTCGCTGTCCAGTTCATATTTACCGTTGGATCAAATTTCTCTGTAGTTATTTTCCAAACTGAGGACAAATGGGGCGAATATTGAACGAAATAAGGGGTTGCTTTCCCCACAGCCTTTTGTGATATAAACATGGCTGTGGTGGGTGTATTGCTTTCTTTTTTGTTTTTATTACCTTAAATGATATTGTATTATGCCACAACTTCAGAGACCTAGATGAAACACTTTTTGCTCAATAACACCATAATCTACAATACAGACATATTAAGACACAGTACACCGCCCAAACAATTAGAGCCTTTTTTCATTTAATTTATTGAGACCCTAATGTCCTTGTGACTTTCAGCTCAGACAAAGAGCCCAAAAACCAACATCCAACCCAGGACAGAATAACACACACACACACACACACACACACACACACACACACACACACCACTCCCCATATACAGTACATGCAAGCAAATAAATTGTGCATTAACTTCCACGACTGAAAGTATATTCTCACTGTGTAAATATAAATATTTTGCCCACTTGCTGAGAGTATCATGTTGATTAAAGAGAGTAAAGGTTAGGGTTAGGGAAAGGGCAGGGATTAGAACTACGGACCGTGGCTAGGGTTACCATAACAGCCCGGCTGATGGGACTAGTAATAACAACAGAAGTAATAATAATCACAAACTAATTGATTGAACCTTGTGGCTTCCTTGCAAAAGCCATATTTGTAAAGCTTAATGCCTTATAAGCAACCAAAGTAATGCCTCATTTGCCCATATTCATTTATTTTCCATTGTACAGACATTTTACATTTGAACATCCATATTTCCACAAAAAACCACAGTGTCTAATTCACTAAGGTATTCATTTTTCAAATCCACCTGCCACTGTATTTATCTTATTTTAACATGTTTTTACTATTGAGCTGCAGCCTGTGTTTCTCTGTACCAGATCCTATCATTGCTTTCTACTTTGTGGAATTTACAAAGAGCCCTTGGAGCCCTGCAGCTATGCTGCTACAGAGAGCTATTTGCTGTGCGTCAGCAGAGTATCCTGTCATGGAGAGAAAATCCCGTTTGAAGTATGGCCCCCGTCTTTCACACTGACGATAATGCTCCTGGCTTTACCGTGTCCTCTGTGCAAAAGCCCATGTCTTCCCCTTTTGTCCACGTCCCCCCCCCCAACCAAACACTCCCGCACACCCCCTAGCTCTCCTCTTTTGTGTCACTCGCTGTCAATTTGAGAAGTGGTCCAAACCTTCGCCCCTGGAGGCATTCTGGGTAGTGTAGTCAGAACTTGGCGTGTGGGATATTTAGTACACTTGTCAAGACGCTGCTGAGATCAGCAAGCTGAACGTGAATGATAGATTATTCATTCAGGAGAATAGGAGACTATAATGCTACAGATTGAAATAGCTTTTCACACGTCGCTTTCTAAGACTTTGATATTCACTTGGTATACTGTATAAGTACAGTACACTGTTGGAGATGTTGATTTAAAATTAGTATTTGAGTATATGTAGTTGATATTATGGTACAAAAAAATTAATCTAAGGTAAATACTTAGCATTTTAAATAAGATACATTATTAGTATTCATTCTATTCGAGCTGCTCCAAAATCCACATCTTAAATGCAAATGCACTCCAGTCTTTTCCACTCGCGGCTTTGTTGGCCTCTCAGAAAACTTAAGCCGCTCTCTCTTAAACAGGGGCCTCTCATGGCATATGCATGTATCTTATCTGGCCAGTATCACAAACATTCTCTAGGACATCAAATATTTAAACAGCCCATCCAAACAAGAGACGAGAGAGAGGGGCATAGAAGCAAGCCTTTTGGGGGCCCTGTGTGAAAACAATAAATGCGCTGCCATCCCCTCAATATTTTCACATTCACTGACTCGGTATGATCCCGACATAAAGAGGGTCTCGGAAACCGTCTCTCTTAAACTGTAGCAGGCATATATTACCAGGCTTAGAGCTTGGCAAGCTTCATATCCCAAAATAGATTTCAACAATACTCTATGAGGATGCATTAAATAAATCTCCGCTCAGCTAATCCGTGGAACAGTTCACCATTTTTGAGAGAGACATTCTCCGGTAGGACAAAGCACTGCTCTGCTTGCCGCGCCTTCATCTGGGGACAGACACACATACAGAGAGATATTTAGAGAGAGAGGGGGGGGGGGGCTGCAGAAATCATCCGCTAATGTGACAGAGAATTCTCTGAAAAATCATAATTTTGCGCTCTTGCACCGCAAAGAAGATCCCATATCACTCCATATTTTCCTTTTTTCCCTCCTTTTTATTTCTCGACAAAGTGCAATAACTTAATCTTGGCAGCAGAATGTGGACATGAGGGCCATTTGGAAACATGCTGTAGATAAATGTTAATCACATTAGCATTTCCCCGACTTCTGTAAATCTCCATAAATAGCATGCTGAGGTTGATCCCTCTTCTTTTTTTTTTTTTTTTTGCCTATTGAGGCAAAATTACAGTTGATGAATTGCTTTTGCCATGCATGTAGGCTAATGAAAGCTTTGCTCCTGGGCCTGCCTCAACAAAGGCTCCTAATTTTCCCACTTTACACTAAAATAAGAACCTGTTCCACTTTTAATTAATAGTTTCACCTCCTATTCAACAGTGTAAGCAGTGTACTTTCAAAATTAATTTTTTAGGTGAGGCTAATAATGATAGGGGAACAAGCCCTTTTGACGGAGTTGTATCAATGACGTTTAAGAAGAATTCCCTCTCGTCACCATAGTGCTTAACCAGCTCATGACAGCACTCTGAACCTTTTCATGACAGGTGGCTATTTCATTACACACACGCTGCCGTCATATACTGACATATATTCGCTCTTTGTGCTGCAATGAGACTGAACATATAGCTCTTTGCAGCAGCATATAGGATTAACCTGTCCTGATCTTGTTATGGTAATAGAGTTGTGAGCTGTGAGAAAATCATGCAATCTCACATGCTGAAATCTGCTCTATAACAGTGTTTTAGATATAGAAAAAATATAGGTATTATAAGGGGAAATAGGAGGATGTCACAATGGAATTAATATCTAAATCAGTTTAGTCCTTTGGTCAATATGCAATTTGTAAAAGAGTGTTATAATATATGGCCTCTTATTTCATAGCTTCCTCTAACCAATTAAATACAGTACAGAGTTAAAAGCTGCAATTAACATACATTAGGAGGGTGCACACTGCTATGCATAATTCAAAGTACTTGATATGATTACTGAGGCAGTGTAGTGTTTGAGCTAGCAAATAGCCCCGGTCTAGCCACATGTGGCTATTTATAACACCTTCACTACCCCATGTCAAAAGAAATCTCTTCTTATTATATCCATTCAACCCTGTAACCTGTAGTTCATATGACAATATTCATGATGTCTCTTTTTTCAAGAGATATGTCTGCATCTTTTATATTTTCGCTGATAATACATGAAAATATTGCTTTAATGAGACGTAATGGAGAAGATTTTCTGTTCACTCTTTTGTATCTTGGACTTAACCACCTCACAAGGTGGGCGATTCGTGTGGCAGTTTGGCAGTTTTGTTAGTCTCACAGAGCCAGCCTTTACTTATGTAAAGTCTGGGACACAGCGCTGGCTAACTGTGTCAGTACCCGCCTACTTGACAAAAAAGGTATTTTGATTGACATGCATGATGACCAACTACGTAACTCAATGTCAGACGTTAAACTTGCAGTGAGGAAAACTTAACAACAGGACTCTGGCTGTTTACAGGTATTGTACATCTGTAAAAGTAGTAGGCTATGGTTACCAGGTACTGATTATGGAACATTTTAAATTAGTAAATAAAGCACTGCGCTATTGTTATATCAGAAATTATGGCAACATACTTGTGAGTGACAACACTAACAGCCAATGGAAATCGACAGTATTACTTCCCGAAAGTCTTAGAGTCCCTTGTCAAGCTTATGAGGGAATACTGTAGTCAGTATTCAGCGTTCAGCCCAGAGTTGCTTATGTGACGTAGTGATAATGAATGAAAGAGGCTGAGACTAGAGAACAACCAACTACGTAACTCAATGACAAAGTCTACGTTAAACTTATACAGAGGAATTTGTTGATAAACTTACCAACATGACTCTGGCTGTTTTCAGGTATTGTTCTGTTAGATAAGTAGACTACCGCTTAAAATAAATGTAACAACTGAAATTAGTAAATGAACTAGGCTTCTGCACTAGCGGTAGCATCACACCGGAATTACACATACAGACAGAGTGACAGCCAATGAAAAGCTTCTTTTCCATTTTAAAAAGTGCTGTTGAGCTACAGGGGTGTATCAGACATTCAGCACAGAGTTGCTTATGTGACGTTTTGCTAATGGACGGAAGTGGCTGAGACTAGGTGTGTGTATTTCTAAGCTGTCAAAAGGAATATACCCTGACAGAGTGCAGAGGTAGCTAACCAGAGCAGTAGCTGCCCTAAAGGACTGTTGGTGATTTCATACCAATTAGCGCAAATCATGCAGTATTTAAGATTATTACTTAGTGAGCTTAACAACACTTTGACACGTCCTCGGTAACTGATCCCACTTGAGTTTATTTTCCCCCATAGATTTTGGACATCGCTATGAAAAAAGTAATCCATCGCGAGCCTTTTCTTGTACCACACGGGAGCTTTTATTTTTATTTATTTTAGACTAAACTGACATATGCTGGTTCCAGCTAAGGTCAGGCCTTCCTGCTACCTCCAACCATTCTGGCATGAGGGAAAGCTGCCGTCTCCATGGTGACAAGCCACTACAGCACCCCCGGCATTACTCGGTAGGCTACAGACAAGCTGGGCATTAACTTTCTTTAGAAAAACAAAACACATTTCTGCTAATCCTGTATAACATTAATTCTACTTCAGATGTCAGATGGTAAAAAGCAACAACTTTACCAACACAAATATATGGCGTTGGCAGCTGACGTGAATAATGGCGGCAAAATATGCACAGACTAGCTGTCGTGCTGGTGAAAGCTAATGGAGGAGAGTGTTTGGCACTGTGAGGGGTGGAGAGGCAGTCCCAGAGGTATGGATGGAGCTGCTGTGATAGTTGTGAACTCTCCCAGTGTGTTTATGCCTCAGCCAACAGCCTCCGGATGGAGACCAGAGACATTCTCTACACTGTCTTTGCACATGAGAAGTACCCCACCCACCCCCCAATCAACCCTCAATTAAATGAGTTAATTTGAAACCATAAGCTTGTGCTTAATTAAGAAGAGCTTAGACATCTCCTTAAATTAAATATCTGAAATTAGTCCTATTGATGGCTTTACATTGTTCAGATGCTGGTTTCCCCTTTTTTGTCCGTTACTAACAATTGTGCTTATGCTGCCCTTTGCTAATGAAAAACAAAGATAAATGTGAACGAGAGACATCATTTCAACAAAATACCCAATCGTATCATTTTGAGGGAAGTTTCACTTTCAAAGTAGATCCATGGACGACCACAGTGTGTTCCTGCTCACAGCGTATTCCCCATCTGGCCCTCTCGCTCCATCCCTGCCGCGGGAGAGAGCGGAGGATAAGAGCAGAGAAGTGGAAAGAGAGCGAGAGATTGTGGCATTAAGTAAATAATTTGTATGATAATTCATTACAGCGTCGTCTTTTTCAACTTTAATTGGTCTAAATGAAGAGACATTTCACACCATTTAGATAAAATAAAAAAAAGGAGGCCAGTGTAATGAAAAGGGGCCTGCCTATCGGACTTCAGAGGTTTGCTCTAAATGAAAATGTAATTGCAGGCGGAATGGTACAAGAGGAGAGACCCGCGCCGCAGATCCGGGGGTATCTTCAGACAGCCGAGCAAAAGCTAATGACTGAGCAATTTGGAACATTTACTCACCCCAAAGACTCTCATTAAGTCAATCACAGGCTTAGCCGAGACCCTCTCGCAGTGTCGGAGCCGGCCGCATTTACTCCAACATCAATCAGGAGGGGCCGGCTTCTTCTTCTGTCTGAAGCCATGAAAAACGCCCAAGTAATTTATTCGGGATCTTTGAGAGGATAATGGGCAATTATTTGTTTATAACACTGGTTAAATTTTCATTAGGCAGATTAATGGAATATCATGTACTGTCAACACTGGACTGAGGGGTGGTGTGTCAGAGATAAACGGCCAAACAGATGATGTCGCTCTGTTAGTAAATTGGTTTTTCCACAGCCCTCTTTCTCCATGTGAAAATGTAAAGGTGGACGGGGGGTGGACGGGGGGGTACTCCTAGAGGAGAGAAATCCGGGTGAGCTGGGAAAACAGAATGTATAGCTAGATATTCCTTTGTTCTCTTAAAAATGTTAATTTTACCAAATGCGAAGTGTTACATGTGTTTGGATTTTTGTGATTGTAATTGTATGTAACTTTGGATTTTCTGGCAGAATATTCCAGAAGAATCCACCATCCATTCATGTTGGCTTTATCCCAACCTATGAATTTCCAGATCCTGCACAATTCAAATCCAATCCCTGGTCCAATTCATAGACCACAGGCACTATTTGAAATGATAATTCTTGTGAGTTTTTAGACGCTTTTTTTAATGACCAGAAAGAGCTACTTATGTACAGTGACGGTGAGTGATAATTTGACATTATGCAGACGTCGTATGATGCCTGTACTTGACAGTTCAGAGTCAAATGACAACTAAGGCAAGCTGGTTGTTGATTCACCGACCCCATACGATGCTAACGCTGATAAACAACAGTTTGAACCTCCGGTTCCATTTTCACAGATGTTCTTAAGAAAGTGGTCTATGGAGAAGCCTTAACCAATACGCTGATAGATAGATTGATTCATGTACATCGATAGAAAAACACAATTATCCAATTAGATAGATTTGTTATGCACACCATGCCACAATTACCCACATTTAAAGGATTGATCCATCATTTGGCACCATAAACCCCAATATCCTAGCTATTTAGTCCATTTGGCTAATGGCGGTCTCTCCAACCTTCGGGTCACCTGAAGTGGAGACTAGCTCCTCTATCAAAACAATCATCTGCTGCAGGAGGTTATCGTTGCACTGGCCGATCTGTCACCCAGCCACGAGAAGTCAGCAGGACACAAGGGCCATTTAATTAGGCCCACCGCTCCTCTCTAGTGTGAAAGACTCTCTGGCTGCTTTGATTCCCCATTGCTCTCCCAGCAGGAAGTGGTTGGTGATAATTGACACAGGATTTCCTTGTTAACCAGCGGCAGACTCTGTGGATTAAAGTGACAGAGATCTCCAGAAGAAAGTGGGGAGCAGATAAGGGGGAGGAGGGGAGGTGCCGGGAGAAGGGAGGGGGTGGCGACAGCAGCTATTTACCGCTCTTGAGAAACCAGGGAGGAAATAGCAATATCAGACTGGTGTGCGGTCCTGCCGCGAGATGTAGCTCCCACTTATCTTAGCCATTTCAGCTTGGCTGATCAAAGATTGGCTTTCCTTAAAATAACCTGGGCCCAAGGTTGACTACATGCTTCCACGCCATGGGTTTTTTAGCAAATTATCACTTTTTTCAAATCCCCCCTATAAAGCTGGATGGCTGTTTGTGGAGGACTAGAGAGATAATCTTATTTCATTTGTACAATTATACACTACCATAGAATGAAAGCATATTTGCAAATGACGTAATTTCCCGCTTTGTACCATCTGGGTCACAAGCCTTGACAAAAGCATTATCGTGTAGACAGAGGTACCCAGTCGGCTGTAGGGCAAAGATGGAGCTTTCCCAGTGTCTAATCCACGTTAGTTATTTCTAGATTTCCTTTTTGCTTATCCAACCAACACAGAGCTTACCAACAGACACTTTACAAGTGCTCATTGGAAGGCTTTAGCAGAGCCTTTTTTTTCAGGAGATAAGTCTGTGAGTGTTTGCCTGTTTAACCAACTATTGTATGATAATATCGAGTCTTGATTTTGTGTATATTATATTTATTTAGAGGCTTAATTAATAAATGTGTGAAAACCTATACCCTGTGGGGGGGGGGGGGGGGGGGGGGGGGGGGGGGGGGGGGGGGGGGGGGGGGGGGGGGGGGGGGGGGGGGGG
>JAODUK010000007.1:5166576-5190367 GCA_027564635.1 Typhlichthys eigenmanni
GAGAGAGAGAGAGAGAGAGAGAGAGAGAGAGAGAGAGAGAGAGAGAGAGAGAGAGCGAGAGAGAGAGAGAGAGAGATTGCCAGAGTGGGAGAGGGGACTCTATTATCAAAGGCATATAGGAGCACATTGATTTTTACACACCTTCAGGATATGGATAATTACAGGCTGCATGTCGGAAAGCATAGTGGCTGCAGAGAGCTATTGCATGTCTTTTTACAGCACAGGGTATGTGTTCCAGTTGTGAACTATGATTATACTCCTGTTATCCTTTTAATGGCACTTTTCTGGGTATCTTTGATCAGCTGGTATTTAGCACTTAGTGTGGTGCTCCTGTCTTTGGGTAATTCTCATAATGAGGGCACAATGTTTGAACTAGTTAAGAGAAAATACTATGGCAATTTATTTTAACTGTAAAGATATTATATATATACAGTATATATATATAACATAACAATTTTGCATGTTAATTACTATCCTTAGTGTTATTTATATGTAAGACCACCAGCTTCTTTCTTTTCTTGTCTCTCTCCCTCTAACTGTGTTTACCTTGCTCCCTAATCAGAAAAATAATACAGCACTTTATTTTAGGAAACTGACTGGAGGTCAATTACATGTGCACCTGCACTTTAGAGCGTACACTGGCCAGCATTATCTAGCTTCATTACAAGTCGTTTAAGGTGGGATCTGGCGTGGTACAGAGACTGTCGCCCAAACCTGCTCACTGATGTCCCCTCCCAACTCTATTTACCATAAGCCTTAATTGTACCCACAGCCATAACAAGAGCCTGTCCAGAAGAAAGGAAAAACAAGTCCTCTGTTGCACAGTGCCGGGGGAGGGAGAGAGAGAGAGGGAGAGGGGGTGTGAGCCTGAGGAAGGCTTGGCTCTGCAAACAGGCGGAGAATTAGGACCTTGTAGTGGCCCTACTTTGTTAACATTCTTGACAAGGTTATTTGACCATCTGCTTTAATTACAGGTACTGACACACTCACAGGCTAATGCCTACGTGTCACCCGTGCAGAGGTGCAAATTAGTTTCCACTTGAGAGCAAGCAGGGCGTGTCACAAATCAAGCTAATGGCATCAATTGTCTTCAGGCATAAGGTGCAATCAACCAAGTGTCCATGCTAATCAAATTAAAGTATTCTCCATTTGGTTTTATTGTTGATTGTTTTAGAGGCAATTTAGGAATGTAAATAAATGAATGAGTATAAATAAATGTAAATAAATCACTTTCATGATATGTTTACATAATTGAATGTTTTCATATTGTGTTTTCATTAATACGTGTTTCAATTAATTCATGTTTGTTGAATGCATTGTATTATGAAAATATTGGCTATACAGTCGGAAACTCAGTGGGCTCTGGCATATGTGTCTCCTACATTACATGTATACACATGTATACACATGTAGGCTGTGTTCAGCAGAAGGTTACTCCTGTTGCTGTTTCAAAGGCAAAGGTTTATGAAGCCTGTAGGGCAAATTAAACAGCTGCATTCCCAGAATGCCTTGTTTTGCAACCTGGCAGTTAAATATTATTGGGGACGTAGGATTTGAATTAGCTCCTAGTGTTTTTTGGTCTCGGCTACTCCCTGCTTTTTAAAATCTGAAAAATCTGAAGTTCTGGAAGATAAACTGACGTTTCTGTCCCCATAGTGCACATACAGTACTGCCCATGTTCAACATCCTCAGTAACATAGTACCTCTGCAGAGGGCATGACACATGGGAAACATATGTGACTTTTCACTTTTCAGCCATGTTCACCTCCCTGCCATAATGGACAACTGATTAATCAACGTTCTATACATAGCCATAACCGAGGAGGCAAACTGTAATCCTGTGTTAGACTCAGGTCACATCTGAGGGGCAAGGTCTTAAATCAGAATATTAGCAGAATAGTTTGTCCTTGGGTCCCCTGCAGATAAACAGGCCCGGGTTCTGACATAGGATCGCCTAACACAGCCTGTCCTGTAGAGCAGTTGAATAGTAATCAGGCACGCTGAGTCACGTGGATGACACAGTATACTCAGATAATGCAGCGTTCAATGAAATGTTGCAGTAGACTGTATTGAGTCTGAATAGTATTAAGTCGACAGTAGTACACAATTAACTGTGGTGTGCTCTGTTCCCCACAACACTTTGAAATGTTGTTTCTAATCATCTAAGGTAGTCTGAGGAAAAGGAGGAATCAAAAGCTGGAGGTTTTTGTTCTTGGCACACACACACACACACACACACACACACACTTACTAATGGTGTGTTTTTATCCCAGCTAAACGTCGCTCTTTGTGATCCGTTCCTGCAGGAGCTTGGGTGTTCTGTTAGTTGCCCAACCCAGGCAATAACTGTCATTAATTAGTCTGATAAATTACATCCAAAACAATGACATGTTTAAATGGTCCAATTTAACTCAAATCCTAAATGAGATATTACATCAAAACCCACATGGTTTTTTCCCTTTTACCTCTTTTAAAGAGGCTTGCTGCCTTCCTGAAAGCATTTTAAAGGTTACGATTTCCTCAGATGATAAAGCATTACCTTTTAATTAAATCCTAATTAGTAATTTCATGGACTTTGTTACTAGCCATATCTGATTAGTGCACATTTTCACAGCCCACTTTAATTAAGCACACTTACAGTACAATTTCAAAAAATCCTCTCCGCTACATCAAATCCTCACTTTGTAAACAAAAACTTTTGAGTTTCATTAAGATTATATTTTCATAAATTTAATACATTCCATATTTTGTACGTTTGAAGAATTTTAGCTAGGTTGCAGGTGCCTCTTACTGTGAAAATAATAACATTCTAATTTACTGTAATTGTTATGGACTATGGTTTTGGTAACACTACCGTTTATTGTACCAGCTTCTTTGCTGGTCTGTTCCATTAATGTTTTTAGATGTCTCAACCATATTTGCAATGTAGTGACATACATATCTTCTCAGAGGCATCGTTTCACATTTAAAAAACATGTACATTGTATATCTATATATACAATAGGCTATACAGTATAAGCTATATTAAATACACATACAGAAGAAATGACACGTTCCAGTTACAGTACAGTGAGATCGCACGACACAATGTTTTCGAGCTATAGGGTGCGACGTAATCACATTACACGTTTTCAAGTAGGCTGGATTTGATCTGGTCATGTCTCCAATCCCATTTTGTCAAAGTCAATTACACACTGTTAGTATGCTTAGGCCTGCCGACTGTTGACCACAGAGCCCCAAGACATAATCTGATTTCACTTTCATTCAAATCATTTTCCACTCCGAGATCTAATCCTGGTTTCATAATATGAACTCTGACCCTGAATTTCAACCGGACCTGAGTTCGTATTTAATGTTCATCAGAGCTCAGTGTGGTGGGTGTCTTCTCCCCTCACACTGGAGTGCTTTTGACACAGCCTTCACCCAATGCGAGACCCTGCAGACCTCCCTCAGGTCCCTAACCACAAAAGTGTTTCCACGGTGGCGAGACTGTTTCAGCCTGACTGACGTCCCACTGTTGGAAAACGCCGTTATAGAAAATACGGCAAGCGTGACAGACCTTGGCCCTGCACCTCCCTGCACCTCCCTGCACCTCCATGCCCTATGTCTTCCTCTAAAACACAGAGTCCACCCTGTCAAGTCACATGCCGCAGCTGTAATTTGGACTAATAATTACCAGACGTCACCACAATGAAACATCAGTGTCTGAACTTCTTTGGACCAAACTGAATTTTAATACGTTTGGAAAAGGTTGGCCGGAGGCAGGAACCCCTGCTCACTGGGAAAGTCGGCGAACATGTGGAAGCACTTTGGGAAGTGATAAATGATTTCAAATCCACAGCGTCCCCCAAAATGGAAATCAGGGCGAACAGGTGTTAAATGGGAACCACTGGTGCATTCTGAACAGGGGGAGAGAAAACGTCCCAGGTTTCCAGATGTGACAGAACTGGCCTGGTATGGGGTGAGAGTAAGGGGGGTGGTTCGGGGGGTTACGCTGGTCGCGACCGGAGGTGTGTGATGTGAGGAGGCCCCCGTGTGCCCTGACCTCCCCTTTGAGGAATAACGGATCGTTTGTGTCAGCTGTTGGGAAAGAGGGAAACAAGACACGCTGTGAGATACATCTCTGTGCCAGGTTGTGTGTAAAAATGTCACAAATCTGCATTTACGGAGCTTAACAACGGAGATATTGTGATTGAAGCATTTTCTAGCAGTAATGTGAGGCTCCACATTGACAACCTGCCACTGCTAACACAGCCTCATCACCTCAGCCATTATTTCTCATTTAAAATATGTGGGGTGACTTCTCTATAATTGCCATACTGTATACTGTATTAGAGTTTCGGGTCAGGAAGTGGCCAACTATAACAGCCGTCAATAGAGAACTCATTTTCCCACTGATGTGCCTTAGCCTAACCAGAATTTCAGGCGACGAGATCTCGGCTGTAACCTAAATGGCCATGATTGTGTTCACATCATGCCTGAAGTCACTTCGCCGGAGGCAGTCATTTTAAATGTGATGAGTCATTTACATTGTCAAAGATAATGAATGAATAACACAAAGGCAGAAAAAATCTTCAAGTAGAGGAGGGAAACGCAGTATTGTGTTTCATTGTTGGAGGGGACAATGAATTCTCCTTATTTTTGGACAGCCTCTTTTAAAAAAAAGACACACAGTTGACAACAACTGACAACAACAGGCCAGCAAAACCGCCCAAACCACCAAAACACATGCTTACACGCACTCGCATGCACACATACAAACACACCAATACATACACAGCATTCCTTTTGTTCAGTACAAATGTATTTTCCCTATCCCCTGTCACGTCTACTGTTGATTTTACAAAAGCCTTGGAGCACACAGCTACATTGTCCACTTGTTTTAAGGCTAAACGCTCAGATTGTTTTGTCCCAGCTGTCAAAACAAGAGGAGTCACCATTCAGAACGTCCTGGGTCTCCAGTGAAGTCGAAGGTGGGTAATACTGTATTTCTATACCTCAACCTGAGAATATCCCAGCATGCATTGCTCTGAGGGGCCATATACAGTATTTAGCTAAATGGACAGCTGTCGTATTTAAAGTGTACAGATTCATGCTTAGAGAGTGGCGTGCTGCCCAGATGGACCTTAATCCTATCTATGCATCAACATACGTTAACCGTTCCATTAACCCACTGCACTAACCACTGCTGTGGGAAGGTTGACTGACTGCATTGTTTTGTCATGACACCATTGTATGGGAGTTTAATTGCCTGGTCCATTTATAACATGGGCAGACTAATTTAGCAGAACCTGTCCCTCTTTAAACCACAGGAACAAAGAGTAGGAGGGTGGAAATCAATCTCGGCTTTGTGCCTGAGCCACTGACCCGTTCACGCTTTGAAGACATTTTGCTGTAAAAAAAAAAAAAAATAAGCATCTGAGAAGTTATTTAACTACAAACAGGGCATACCTTCCCCATTCCAGCTGCATAATCAGGCATAATAAGTGACTGCAAAGGTCCACTTAATGTATTTCTAACACTGGAGACCTGCTAATCCTGTCAAGGGGAATGAAATAGAGGGGCGGGGGGTGGGATGGTGTAGAAGCCTCACCATGGAGCTGAGCATTTTACTCCATAACCATGCAGGCAAACGCCTGGGCGCCTTTCACACAAAAAGAGAAAGAGAGAGAGAATAAGCCTGGCTTCATATTTCAGCCCAAAGTGGGGATCCATTTTTCCGCTTTAGTAGCCATCGAGGAACAGTGGGAACAACAACAACAGCAGTAACAGCCTGTCTCACTAGGCTGAGTCCTCATAAACCTATGCCATTATCACTCTATTTATGGGCCTTTAATAGAGAGCACTTCAAACCAGCCATGTGTGCTCGCTAAGTTCTACACCAGCCCCCCTTGCTTTTCATGAACTCTGCCATTTGTTATAAGCCCTGCCAAACAAATGTTTTGAAAAGATTTACATATTGGAAAATGTGTGTGTGTTTAGTGCGCTAATCATCGTGACGATTTGTCATTTTCGTTTGGATCTTTGGACACCAGTGGTTCCCAACCCTGGTCCTAGAGGGCCGGTGCCCTGCATGTTTTAGATGTCTCCCTGCTCCAACACACTTGATTCAAGGTTGTTAGAAGCCTGATAACGACCCACTCATTTTAATCAGGTGTGTTGGAGCAGGGAGACATCTAAAAGATGCAGGACAGCGGCCCATAGGACCAGGATTGTGGAACCCTGGTCTACACAATATGCAGTATAAGCTATAATAATGCGCTATTTTTCACCATATTTTCAATATATTGCACAGTGTTATGAAATGGACAAATTATACCATGGCAATAATATCATCCTTCGACCATAAACAGATTGTGAATGCTAAAACAGAGAGGAAACAAACAGATTTCCCAATCAACAAACACACCCTGGCTCATCATAGCACCATTTTCCCAGCTCTGTTTGTCAAAACACCCTTTATGGTGGTCTCAGAAAAATCATGGGGGGCCATTAACCGTTCAAGCATATAATCACATCTCCGTAATGAGGTATTAATTAAGCGAGGGGCATCTAGTGCTCTGCTAAACAGCCTCATAAACAATTGACAGGAGATTTGTGATTTTTGACTCTCTGACACCATTAAACAAATCAATATTGGGTTTTGCAGACGCGCTCTCAGCCTGGCTCTCGCCAGTCTTTGCCAATCAGCTCAGTGGAATACTAATGAGGGAATTAACGGCCCTGTATTCTGCATGTGTCCCATCAAACAGATCCTTATCAAGCCAGTCTCATTTGCATGGACGACGACTCTGCTTTGTAGGTAAAGATTTCACAATATGTCGCTCATTATGCTACTCAGCTCCCGATCTGCAATCTCCCACCCCCTCCTGTGTCCATGACCACATAACGCACACACATACACACACACAGCCATACGCACACGCACGCACGCACACACAAACACAGCCACACTCGACATTCAACAGACCTATGAGAGAAAACATTGATGAAGTAATATTTCAGTGTGTTACTAGCACTGTCTATATTGATTTGTTTCTCATACTATGTCCAAGGTGATGGCTTTTATTGTGAATTGACAGCAGCTTGGCATAGTGCAGTCTCGTTTGGTGAATATTGCACCAAACGAGTGCTAAATTATGTTTGTTGTTCAAATTATAATTATGATTCTGTGGATTTTGCTTTTCAGATGATTGAGTCAAAACATTGTGAGATTGTATTGGCGAGAAACAAACCATTTGTCCACACTGTTATGGTACAGAAAAATAGTTTACACCTGGAACTGAAAGAGCAGGATTTTAAAATGGATACAATTATATTCATCACATCTAACCCCTGTGTTTTGTGGTCGCTTCAGACTGTCTGCCATCTGAAGAGCACAGTTGTTTGCATCAGCATCAAACGTCCCCCCTTGTCTCAGGCATGTGGCCAAGCACACTAAATCCTGAGGATGTTGTCTGCTCAAACCCTAACACTGGGCTCCTCTTCTCGAAATGCGTGAGCAATGAATTTAACAATGACGACTTCAGATGTTCATCTGACATCTTTTGTTTTTAAATTGGCCATATTTTAATAATTAGTTAAATTTTTGGAAGATATTACTATTTATTCAATAACAAACAGCATTTTAATTGTAATAAAGGTGAAAGTAGTGAGCTCAAATATAGAAATATAATATGTTGTTTTAAATAGTTAATTACTACTTTTTTTCAGATGGACTTAAAGGTTTTTGCATGTGAACTCACCATATTTAACATGTCTTTCTGTTTTTACAATATAACTACATTTAAAATTAGTAAAATAATTGACTTGTGTCAGACAACCTTGACAACACGTCCTTCCGTCAGACAACAAACATTGTGATACAGTTTAACTCACACATTTCATGTGGTCTCAGATGGCTGCTGAGGCTACCTCACTGGCTACTTGCTCAGCCCTATATATTTTCCAAGTGTAGGTTTCATCAGGTGAACCCAGGAGAGCGGAGCATCTCATTTCATCTGTCTCGGGAGTGACAGGGGACGGCCTGTTGTCTTTGTGCTGTGTGTGTGGCCGCGGGGCGCTGACTTAATGCAGGAGATTGACTCTTAATTGCAGTGGGGAGCGCTCATCTTTTCTCATTAACGAGACGGAGACGGAGCCTGGAGATTTTCTCAACGCACAAATACACTCCTCCACTAGCCAGGTTAAGTGCTGTTTAGATTATTGGCTTCCCTGCATACGATCAACCCCCCTTCCCCATGCACTGTGTCTCAGCTTGTGAACGCGGGGAAATAAATGACGGGGTTGTCGAGGCAGGGAGTGAGGCCGGGGTTACGGGGAGGGGTGTCGTATGAAGTGAGGCAGTTACATGTGGGATCCAGGGTCCAGATGAGGCAGGGCTGGAGCAGGGGGGGGTGGATGGTCACCCAGAAGCAGAGCTCTTCACATAGCCAGCGCCTAACAAGGTAGATGAGGAGGGCATTTATTTGTCCCGCCTCCTGATCAAAAGACAATCCTAATTTGAGGGCCGAGCCAATAGAAAGTGAGTGTTTCCTGATGGATGCAGACGCTGCGGGCAGAGAGGGGAGCGGAGAGGAGTGAAGGACACGACTCAAGCATGCTATACCAGTCTGTCTGTCTGTCAGCCAGCCAGCCTGCCTGTGTGTGTGTAGAGGTAAGGGGTTAACCTCTGCCTAAAGAAACAACCACGGTGCTCCCCATGATGCATAACCGTGAGGGATTAGAGAGCACAATAGCAGCAGACTGTTTGGTGGAGCACTCAAATGTGCTCCTCTGGGGCTCATTGAAAAATGATTGCCGATTAAGTGTTTGAAGTCTGCCAAAGACGAGGGTGCGTTTTTAGTGGGATGGCGATGAAACTCTATCTTTCCTGCTTATGCAGGCAATTTTCCCTTGCTTTTTTTTTTCTCCCCCACTAACTGTACCATGATGTGTGTTCTCTTGTCGAGCCTGGAGTCGAGGTTGCCAAACTCATTTCACCTCTTGGACCCCAGCTTGACTGGAAGCCAGACAACCAAAAGTGATAAGAGTGAATTAAGCTGGTCCTCTCCAGTGGGGCCCGATATTATACATCCAGAGAGAGGCATTGATTTCCTTAGGAGAACAACAGGTGAACTTGTTGAAAATAGCTAGGAGCCCGCCTAAATAGCAGGTAATGCTGTCTATAGAGATAAAATTATGTTTATGGAAATAAAAGGGCTCCATAATTCAATTCACATTTAATAAATGGGGTCATGCCCTGTTAGTGAACTGAGAGCACAACAGTTATTCTCTCTAGGAATCCCTATTTAAGATGCAATTAGGATAGTATTAATCCAGAATGTAACAGATTGTATATGTTATGTATAAGTATGTGGATGTTTTAGATGTATTTGGTCCAGGTTGTAGTAATGGTGAGGCGATTTTAAGCTAACCACTCAAAGCCATATGGAACTGTGCATCTTTTGATTAATTGAGACTTTTAAGAAGACGAATATTGCGATGTGAACTGGAGGAAATAATTTGTGTAAGAGACAACGTCAGGAGTGATGACAAATGTAGCTTAGTGCTTCCCTGGTTGCACCTCAATTCTCCGCAATGTCGGCTTTGAAACCGAGGCACTCCTCAATATATTATCATGTTACACTCATTTGTTTTCATTATTGCATCAAAGAGGAGCTGGTCATGTAGCGGCCATTTGCCTCTGTATGGGGGCCCTGAAGAACAAATGTGACTCTTGAGTCACTCGGAGGTTAAGTAAACAATACGGACTCTGCAGTTTAATAAAGGGTTAGAATCACATTCTTATGTTACTACCTAAAGAGTGCAACAGCCACTGACTGAGCTCCCATCTAGCCTTGTTGTGAGCCGATGCTTGTCCATCGTTCCAGAAGAACCTCAAAGGCAGCGTGTCTATCTCTTCACGGTGTTGGTAAACACTGTTGGAGTTTTGTTTAAGCGGCGTAAAAGGAACCCAGTAGGGTATGTTAAGTGGCCTCACATAGGAGCTGGAGGGCGAGGGGTGAAGGGAGAGCCCGGTCCCGGCAGACAGGTGGAGGTAAGCTGAGAGCCGTACCACCCAAGGGGTGGATGAACTTGAGACGTGTCCCTCACCGTCCTATGAGGATGGAGGTCAGCAACCAGCCGAGATGGCCCCGTCAGCAAGAAGGCCACGCCTTCTTCCCCACATGAAATGAAACCACCAGCGGGCCAGGTCAGACACAATTAGGACTCGTAAAATATAATCAAAACCTCAAAAGCCAGGCTCTAATACTCGGGTGGTCAGAGAAGAACACAGCACATCTTTGTGCTGAGAGTGGTAGTACTCATGCATGAAACAGACACACCTTGTTTCCAACGGCTGGGATGTAGCTCTTAATCAACCCGACTCACCGTCCTTAAACAACAATAAACAACTAGCCAATATGTCCCTCCAAGAACCCAGAATCATATAAGTCAAACAACTTCATACACTTCTTTAAGAATGACAAACCATGCATTCTACAATATAAGAAGAGTGCAGCTTTTGTGTTAATCTCTCTAAGACATCAGAATATGGCAATAACCGTCTGTAAGCCCAGAGGATGTTTGTTTTCCAACCGGCATCTCTGTCTAAGTCAGATTTATTGTTTGTTTTTGAAATCCGGTAATTAAGACAGCTGCAAATTTGTATTTCTGTTGTCTGAGGCCTCAGGCCAGGATTAACAGCATTTAGCATTGTAGAATCTACCCCTCCTCCCTAAATAGCATTGATAAAAAACATGGAAAGATGAGCTTGTAGTCTGGTAATCCACACAGAAAAATTGCGTATTTATTGAAGTATAACATCGGTCAAATATTAATCGTGATTCATTTATTGTATAGAAACTGATGATATTATTATAAACAGTTTTATTGTTTACAATAAACATTATTTTAAATATGAATAGCTGTATTTTACTAATATTGCTGTCAGTGTTCTGTGACTATTCTTTTCATATTTTTTCCCATTATATTTAAATTTTTAAATTTGTAATTTGTAATTTTTTCTTTCATGGTCTGATTTTAAGCTAAGGTACAGGGGACGATGGTTGTTTCCATGTAAAATGTGGACTCACATTTTATCTCTTGACAAATATATACCTGAGAATCATCTTGATTTATTGATTTAAACCTGACTTGTGAAGGAAACTGTTCTTCAAAGTCCCAAAACTGACAACTGACAAGAATAATCTTAACTCAAATAATTACAACTATACCTTTTGTATGATAGTGGGATTGACATAAAATGACACATGATGCCAAAGGATATTTGGAATGGTCATTGCTGCTTGACAATCATTTGCTTGGTATTACTGCAATACATCACACTTGAACATATTTGCCGTTTCTGGAGAACAACTTGAACAAAGACTTACATTATAGCACCAGGAATCTTCACGCACATACAAGCTCTTATTTTCCTCAGGCTGCACCCGTGGGTGACATCTCAACTCTCTGACTTATTACACCTGTCCATCAAACCCTGTGGTCTCAACCAATCGCTCAAAGACAAATATGATAGTAGCCGTCACTGGGACAGGCTTATTGCTCAAACTTGCTTAATAACAAGAGGAAGTTCTCTTATACGTGAAAACCTTTCATCAAGGAGATCAATACGATAAGTTACATATGAGAAGGTAATACTTAATTTGAACTGCTTAATCATTTACACTGTTATGATATAATGATGACTGTAATGATTAAATCTACAAATTTGTACACTATGTGGAAACTTAAGAACATAAGGGGTTCAGCTCAGAAGGAATTGTACCTTTTAAAAACATGTTCACTTGTGTGTTGAGATGAACTACCTGTACATGAAGCTGGAAGCAGACATGTAATTGCCAACAATAATGACCTTTGTCCTGTTCAGCTAAGACTAATGTATTATTTGTTATTTGTACTGCACATCCTGACGGTTCAGCAGAGTAACACACACACACACACACACACACACATATATAAACACAACCAGATTATGCATGTATTGTATGTAGCAAGTAAACAGAAATACTATGACACATGAGTACAATTAAACTACAACTAAACAACCTTTCAATAAATCTTATTTTACTTACGTATTTTATCTACTATAAAGTACAATATGTGATTTGCAGTTTATGTTTTCAGTATATCCATTATAAAGCCAATGCAATTAAAAGGACTAGGATAAAATAATGCAGGTGATATGAGAATTATACATTATAAAGGAGACATTTGTTTTTTTGCTCTTGTCACTGTTACGCAGTCAGGCTGCATTGTGAATCTGCTAAGGTGTAATACTGTGACTGTGTGTGTGTGTGTGTGTGTGTGTGTGTGTGTGTGTGTGTGTGTGTGTGTGTGTGTGTGTGTATGTCAGATGCAAATTTGATTTTCCCTCATACATTCCTCCACCTTAGCTCTGTCATAAGCTATTTTCTGCTCCAGTGCAAATCCTAATTGAAGGAGCTCAATCTTAGCTTTACATTACATGGTGAGATGACATCATTTGATATCGATATTTTGCACCGCTCTTGCAGGCTAATGTTGTTCTGCTATCTTTATGGCAAGTCAGTGCATAGACAACGGTGTATTGTACATGGAAATTAAATGTATTTATGTTTATTTTCATTTATAAATGTTTATTGGTTGACTTACCTCGTGAAGGTTCCAGTCACTGTCTGGGAGTGTCCTGTCAAGGCTTCTAATGCACCTCAGGTGCTCTCACACTTCAGAAGACTTAAGTCAAATGTGATGAGTCACTGGTGTCATTTATGAGATCGCTATAAAGATAAGGATCCACTGTCAATCCAATTCTGTCTCACTTATTTAAGATGTGTTCATCTGTTCATTCTTGAAGCCATGACGAATGTTGTTTTAATCATTCATGTTTGTTCACCTGTGTCCTTATAACGATAATGATACACCGATAATGGGGCCATCTGTAGACATAAGCACCTACTCAAAGATGCGTCTGTAGATCATCAACATTACAAATATCTGTCCCATTGAGACTATACTCAAGTTACCCTCTGGCCTTCCCATCACACGTATTAAAGCATAACTGCTACTGCCTTGTTTCAGTGTTTGATGATGTAACCTCTTTAGGTAGCACGTCATTGGCTCGCAGACAAACTCACATGAGGCTTTAAGGCCTTTCTTCTTACCTGTGAGATTCAACAGGAACTTGTCTGTTCCAACCTGATCTAGTGGGGCCACATATAAGGCACTGATAGAATGACTGTATGTTTACTTTAAGCTGCAAGTCCTGCTACCTGTATGGGCCATGGTATGAATCACAGACCCCTCAGTTTGACAGGCATTACAGTTTTCACTAATCTGTGCTGTTTGTTTGTATGTCTGTGCATTGCTATTGATTTGATATATGACATGACATAAAACATGACAGAATCAACTGCTTCTGTAAAATTCACGGGTATTAAATGCAACTATCACACTCGGCATTGTAGCCTTTACTGACGTCCGTTTCTTAAGCGAAGTGCAGCAGGGATGCAGATGGGCTATTAAGTCAACCTTAAGACACGAGACAAGTGCTTTAACCCCTCGGCTACCTTTCTCCAACTCCTCCCCCTCTGAAGGCCTGCCCTCAGACGCTTGCTAATAAACAGCAGGTCAGCACCTGTGATGGCAGGTGATTTATATGGCCCTAAACAGTCGTGACGAGAGGAGTATGAGGGGAGGGGCCGTCTCTCTTGAGCACCAGAGGCCTGGGAGTCAGCGTCCCCACTGTAAAGCACTTACCACTTTCTGCTTCTCGTCTGACTGTTTTCTTTCCCTCCCCAGTAAATGAGAACTGAATCATAGCTGTAAAACACCCCATAGGAATAAACAGTCACATGTACGGTGGAGGCTTGTGTGTTATCAGCAGGACGGACACCCATCCCGTAGTTATGCTTGGTTGACCAGTCACAGACCAGGCCGCCATGTCGTTGGCCAATGATAGAGGATTGCTGCGTGTCCCAGGGATCGAGTTGATCAGACGGCATACAGTGCAGGAAGTTGTCCAAGAGCCTAACAGCAGAATTATTGAGTAACAGGAAATTAAAACATTCCTGCAATGCCGATCCACCACTCCAAGCAGTTGTTTCGCAATGTGGAGTGCCCCCTCTCTGAACTCATTGAGATTTCCTCTTTTGTTGCTGTTGCCAAAATACTGTATCGCCATAAAAACACAAGGACAATTATACAACCATTATACCTTTATGCAGCATTTACACAGCCTTTTTTTGATGCATCATAAATAGCTCTGCATACACGACTAAGGGACAACAAATCCCTCTGAGACAAACCAGTGCAAACACACACACATGCGGTCAGAATGTAGGTTTATTCATTGTCATCTATAGTGCCATTGTCATCTATAGCTTATGTTGTCAAACGCATAAAGTTACAGTATGTTCCTGATCATTTCAAATGTAATAGAGATGAATTTTCCACTAGGCTCAGTCTGCTTTAAATTACTACACTTGATCTCTATTTAGCTTTTATGCTTCTGAAGATCTGATTATTTTCCAGGACCTTTGAAAAATCTAAATAAATGATTTTATAAAATTCTTTCTCCTCAACGTTTTATCTTTAGAATAAATGAGCCATGCTTATTTTTATTATGCACAGTCAGGTAATGTATGTATACAATAGCTTATTCCATGCTCTCAGTCTCAGCGTATTTTATGTTATGTCATTCGGAATATGGAAAATGGAAGTGTCAATTACGCCGGTGTCAAATAACTGAATGACTAACCCAACCATTTATGTAGTCTATCTGCAGTACATAAGCAGGTGTGAATTAAAAGTGAAAGTGGCATCAAGCTCTGACCGCAGGCATACCAAAACCCTTCAGAATCAGTGATGCCGGCTTTAATCCCTTTGTGTAAAATATTAACGAACAGAGGCAGAATTACAGGTGCGATAACTGACATCACAGCAACATGTGGGACTGGTTAACACAGCACCGCTAATGTGGCCTAGCTGGCTCTTCTCATTAGCAGCACAGCTGCTACGCTAGGCCTGGGTCAGTGGGTGACAGAGAACATTGCAATGCATTTGTTAAGGACGTCAGCACACCTGAAATGACCCAGTGAATCACTTCCTGTTTTAAGGGGGACACTCCTCCAGAGCAGCTGCTATAATGTAGGCTACATTACTCCGTCGGTCTCATGCAACCATAAATCAACTCTAAACACATCTGTATCTGAATGTGTTTGCATGTAGTGTATTGCTTTTGTTTATGTCTGTGTCATGAGGACATTGAAATAGCATCATATCACTAGCATCACACAGCATCATATCACACAGGATATTACACATGTGATAGGATATGTCATACTAGTTTAATTTCCCATTATTTCTTGTGCAAGTCAAAATCTTGTATTACTAAATATAACACTTTTTTAGACCAGTTATCATGGGCTATTGTGACCTAAACCCGTGTTATATATATTAAATATTGACAGAGCATTAATATAATTATTTAAATAGAAACACAAGCTATAAGGTAATATAAACTATAAGGTTGAGTATATAACACGTGTCCATTTGCACATAACAGTACATAACTGATGTATAGCACCAGCATATTGACTTCCTGAAATGGAGGGTGCCTTGTGCTTGTGTTTAAAGGCTGGGCACTCCCCTCCATTCACTAGCGTGAGAGATAGTTCAAAGGGTGACTCTCTGACATGGCAAGTGATCACTCCTCCTTTCTTTATCTCCCTCTCTACATTAGCACGTAAATGAGGCTGCTCTCTGGGTTTTGGGGAGATGAGGTATACTCAGTGTAAACAGGAGTTGTACTGTTATCGTTATTGGACAGATTTCTGACATCCTAACACCTTCGTTTCATTAACATTCAAAAGGGCCAAGAATTTGACACTGCCTCTGTTTATATAGAATTTTTAATACTGTGTCTGCTGCTTGGCTTGTATATAAAATACTGTATTTATAGGCACTGTTGAGTGAACTCATACAATAGTATACATCAGTGCACAGTATACAGTTGAGTGATACAATGCCTTAAATATAGAATTGATGTATTTCTTCATATAATAGCCTGGGGTCTATACAGCATAATAAGAAAACAAAATGAGTCAAAACAAACCAGTCTGTAAACAGTACCAGTGCTGTATTTATGCGTGGCTTGCATATCAGTATTGCTGTGTATACTGACGTGTGTTCTCAGGCCTGCAGTGGGTTGACTGCAGGGTCCTGAAACTCCATTGTGATTCAAGCTGAGCTTATCGCATGGGAGAGAACTGGCAGCCTCTTAAAAGGTATTATATGTGCTCTCGTTCTCCTTCCCTCTGTCTGACAGGAGCCCTTGGGATGAAAGGGAAAGGCATGTGGAAAAAGAGACATCGGTTCCCGACATGGTGAAGTCTTTGTTTCTATTCTCTCCATCGCAAGTCTCCCCAGGAATCCTAATTTCCACCATTCACCTACCTATCGGCAGATAAAAGCTGCTTGAAGGGGGGGATTTCCTCAATTGAGACAGCTTGTAACCAGTCTGCATGAGGGGGGCCGTACAAAGCTCGGCATGCGAAAGAAGGCTGAAGCACAGATTCCCAACCGAATTAGATTTGAAGACACTGGCGAGCTCCGTGCTGCAACCATGTACACAAGTACATGGTTGCAACTCTTTTTAATTAACATAATGCATGCACTGTATGCACTGTAAGGTCATGAATACCACTGAGCAGTGTACTCTAGGTTATTTTATTCAACTAAATAAAATCATGTAAATGTCCCAATCATCCACTGATAAAACAATTAGGAAAACATCCTTTCCAACCACTTCTATAAAGGACATTTTTCACATGAGCATAAGCTTAAACCTGGCCAGGCATCTTGATCCACAGAGATAAGAGCAGTGACACACAACATAAGAATCTGCATGCATTAGACAGCATTGGATAGTCCCAGGAAATGGAGATTCCATCGTGTTTGTTAAAGATTGAGACCCCGATAGCACTTTCTCCTGCTTATACTTTGTTAAAACCACTTTTATTGCTCTGTGTGTGCGTGCGTGCGTGCGTGTGTGCATGTGCGTGTGTGTGTGTCCGCGCGTGCGTCGGCTGGAGCTCCAGGAATGCCAGCCTTGGCCGGTGCCGGGTAGATGTGGGGTGCCTGGCATAGAACACAGAAGCAGGGAGAGGGTGGGGGGGGAGACCATCCATGCCAGTCTCTGGGGACCAGGAGGTGTTAACTTCTAATGGCTTTCTCTGCCACAGACCTGACGTCTGCACGGCTCAAACAGAGGACAGCCAGGCCTTCTTGAAAAATGAATGGAGCTGAATGCACCTCGCAGTGAGGAGAGGGCCGGATTAATGAGCATATTAAGGGGCTAGCTCCGGATTGAAAATAATTATGTGAGCTGACAGGGTGCAGAGGTGCACGTGCCAGATCCTTTCAGGAATGCATTTTAAAAAGCAGTTTAAAAAGCCTTCAGATGTTGGCATTATCTTGCGTGACCAAATTAGGAGCAAATGAGAAAAGTTTATCTGGCATTTTAGAGTATTGAAAGGGCTTAGGCTTTATAAATTATACAGTGTGTGTGCATGTGTGTGTATGTGTCTCTGCAAGATGTGTTGTCTGCAAGTGGGGGAAATGGATGCAGGCAATGACAATTATGGGTTACCCCCTCTCTCCCTTCACACACACACACAGACCAAAAAAGGCTTCTGATTAAAAGTGGTTGTTTTTTTTCCTGAGGTTCTGAACAAAAACTTTAAGAGGGATTAATTTAAATGGGTGCTTGAAACTATCCTAGTATTGTGCAAATGAGAAGTCAATGTCTTTTAACACCCACTGTACAGAGCCAGACGGTAAACTGATTACTGTTATGAAAACTGTAAGAGAAGGGAAAATAAATGATTTAATAAGCACTGTGTTTTTCTGCCTTTCACATTTAATCTTCTGTAATATTCCAGGAGGAAAGCGATTAGGCATGCATACTACTTATTGATATTTTCACATTTCAGGCATAATCTGCCAGATGATAACTGTTTGTAGCAGACAGAATCAAGCTGATACGAACCATGACAAAGATAGGGCCTGTTGCTGTCAAGCTGCATTTATTATATCTGTGCCTTACTTCTACAGGTGGACTAATTATTTGCAATGGAACTATTACAATTAAGAAATATAATACAATTCCATTGTGGAGAGTACTGTAATCATCTTAAATGTCTATTTACTTATTTTTGTTTTTATTAGTTCACATTTAAAGTTTAAAATAAGAACATTTGGACTACAGTATCACTCAAAGCAATACACATTTCTTTGCACCACAAATGGCTGTAAATATATTTTAGTTACATCCTGAATGGGCTACTGTAGTTGTTAAATTATACTGCCCAGCCTAATACATTCAGCTAACAGGGAAATAATATGAATTGCTGTTGCATATAACTTGCAGAATATACACTGCAATGAAAGCAATCAGAATATGTCTTCATGGCAATATGGAGACAATACCTTTGAAGACATGCGGATGGCCACATCAAACGAGTTCTGTGTGGCTGACTGTTTGATCTGGCCCTCGATCAGATATGTGCTTTGATAGAGATCTCCATATGGCTGTTATTCTCTTTTAACACAACGGCTCTCCAGGTAATAGCAGCACACTCAATAACAAGTTACTGGGGCTCACTGGCAGCAATCACCTTTACAATCTCTGTTTCACTGCATTGCAGGAGCCACAAAACTCCTGCAAACTTTACTACTGGGAGTAATGTAAATGGAACTTATTTAGGCAATGCTGGTGTGACATTGCTGTCATAGAATGATTACATATTGGCCTGGTTTATTTCCAGTTAATAGTCCTCTCCCTGGCCATGTAATTACACAAGTATGACTAAAGTCAAAACTCAGAATATAGGTGGAACTACAGATGCAATCAGGTTTGTGATAAGCCCAATTCAAAGGGTACAAATTTGATTTACTGTTCCTACGGGTGATGTATGGAAAAATACATGTAAATTGAAAAGAATAAATAGAAATGAGATGCTCCTAATTGCCTTGAAATTAGACTCATATCTCATGGTCTAGATAGCAGAAACTGACATGGCAGGTTACACAATTCAGTTCTATCCTTTGAGTTGATGCTTTCTGTAGATTGCATATTATCTCATATGTCATATCAGTGGATGTCTTCTTGTTGATTATCTTGCCGAAGTTGCAAAATAAATATAACTTAATTTGCTAAATACAGAAACCATAATTTATCACTAACCATTGTCACCAGATTGGAATTGTGTTAGTGTGTCTGTGTGCATACACATTCCTGTCCATATCTCCTCTGCACTGTAGCCCAAGTGTAATGCTACAAGTTTGACAGTCGTGACAGGATATTTACCACGTGTAAAGACTTATCACATGGAACTCTAATTTCCCAAACACACGCGTATTATGTATGTTTGTATTTCTGAAGCCTCATCACTGCTATGCTTCAGGCAAGAACACAGTATTGTACATGACAGAAACTGCAGAACAGAAACATATCTTTCATAAATGTCTTTGACTTGTTTTCATTTCACCAGGAGGACCACAAACAAAGTACATAGTGCATTTATGTCTTTATGTCTAATCCTCCTGGTGTGGACATGTACAGACGTCTGTATTTTTTTATTTTAGAACCAATACAAACATAGTTCAATCTACTGTTCCCAAATAACCTAAGCTCAGTTATTGAACCTAATGAGGACACTAATAGTACTGAATGGACTGTTTCATCTTATGTTTCTGTGCTCAGCTGAAGGAAATGGCAACTCTACATAGGGGAGGTGAGGGGTGGGGGCGTTTTACAGCTTTGTTACCTGTTCCCCACCTGCAATGACTTCCCCACTGTTTAGAAGCCCACCTTGGCACCTTAGGCATGGCCCCTGGGGTCCCATCACGAGTCTCTTCTCTTCAAAAGCAGAATATTTATGGGACCCCTTTGATATTTCACCATATAGAACGGACACACACAAGCACACACATGCACGGAACCTCCATAGATGTGTGTGTATGTGTACACTGCAATTGCACCAGAAACCTAAATGTGGACTGTGGACCTAAATGTGGACCTAAATGTGGACCTGTTAAGAACACACTGATCAATAGCATGTATGCACCTCTAGAGACCCAAATGTCCATCCTAGCTTAATGTCCCCAAAAGTGTGGGAAGCTGTAAGGGGAGGGGTAGTGAAATGTACATTTAGGAGATGAGTGGGGAGGGGTACTAGGTCTTAGCTCTGAGTTGTGGGAAGGATATGCACTCCAAGTGTGAATGCAAAACAATGTTTTTGCAATGCTATTTCCACACGTAAATCAAGAACTCTCCGTCTGGTGCATTTTGTCATGAGGGGGTTACCGTGACAACATGCTGTTAGCAGACCACATCAGCCACTGTTTCTGTAGTCACATATAATTTGCTGAGTGGTTATAGTCACCATTCAGCAGCTCTCCTGATGAACTAAAACTAAAGTGTGGATCCCTATTATCTAGCTGTCCCTAGAGGAATTTACCCATATGTCCTATACCTCTCAGAGTCGACGATCAACAGTGCCTTTATTGAGATATCCTCACGCAAATCACACCCTGAAAAAGACAATGTTCTTACAAATGGTGCTTTGTATTTTATAGCCATACTTCCAGTAAGGACCATTATTGTTATACAAAAAAGTACAGTATCGTTTCACTCGTCACCTGTAACCATGAGAAGAGTTCACATTTCCAGAGTTGTCCTGACAGTGAACAGTTGAATTTTATACTGAAAGCTACCAGAAGAGATTAATGGCGAATGGATTCCGGGGTGGTGTAGGCCGGCACCAGGGGTGTTGTGGTTTTGTGTGAGGGTGCTGATGACAGAAGCTGGTTGGAGTGTGTTCTATGAGCCAATCAGAGGAGATGCTGTGATTAAAGGCCAGTTCTAGGCGATTTAATGAGCAAGCAGGGAGAGTCGTCACATCCCACCATGGCAACTGGTAGCCACCTAACGCCACCTCTAATCCCCAGAGAGAGGGTGCTGTACACACAATTGGTCTGCCTTCCATGTGGCGAAATATCACTTTCTCACACCCAGTGTCACCAGTTAGCAGTCTACAACTGCTTTAAGATAGGACTCCCTGCAAAATACATCTAAAGAGGAGAAAAAATGTGAGGAAAAGACGTCACAGAGGTGATTTTAAAGGATATAACTTGGGTGTTGATTTGTGCTATTTCATATGGTTTACAACTGAATACATACCATTAGTAAGGACAATGGAGAATTCACTGTTTAATATAAATGCTGTATATTATATAGTTATTCTTTTTTTTTTTTTTTTTTTTACTGTTATTAGAAAGCACTACTGGAGCCAATATTCCAGCCTCCATTAGCCAATACTCCCTTGTGAAATGGGAACTCTTTCTTTTGTGGTTAGCTTTTAGTGACACAGTTACCATTAAAACAGCATTTGCTGACCTTCGGCTACTCTTTGCTACTCGTTTGTCCGGTTTAAAAGTTATGTTAATTGGCCCTGCAAGCTGCTATTTTTTTCTTATTTTCTTGTCGCCAACAACAGCCCATTATAAAGTAACTTGGTGGGTGACCTGTCAGCATGTCCCGGTAATTCTGTCCTACATTTTCTCCCATGCACATGTGGATAGCACAAGAGCCTCGAGCCAGAGCTAGCATCACTAGCGTGCATGCAGGCCTTCTTCAGTTCTGTCATCAAACACAATGATTTCCAAACGCCTCTTTGTTTATATATAGCATGTGCAGTCCTCCTGTTTATGTTTGAACACAGACTCATTAGAATGGCAGCGAGAGAAGTGATTTTTGACACCACCCCTAACTCTTCCAACAAATACACGCTCACACACACACACACACACACATACTGTATACACACATCCACCCCCAGACTAAATAGGCCTGGCAGTATAAATGCACAAGAGAACATATGGAAAAAGATTTGCAAGTATAAATTCAAAAGCATGGAATCCAAACCACACTCCACAAAAACATTCCGCACTTGAGTTTGGTGGTCTCAAGAAGAGAGCACTTTGCCTCATCAAATTTGGCACGCACACGCACACACACACACACACACACACACACACACACTGGAAGGTAATGTGTCTTGCAGGAATGTCAAAGCAAGTATTTCAGCTGCTCAATATGTTAACATGGCTCAAAGATTTACATAATTATTAAAACTATATGCATAAACATAATCAATCTAATGTAAAGCAGCAAGCTTCCCTTTTAGTGGGGAAATATGTTCCTTGTCTGAGATAATAATTCACAGACGTGCTGTCTTGCAGACAGAGCACACCCATTCTCAGACATCTAGTAGATTCTCAACACTGTGCCGACGGGACTCCGGGGCAAACGGAAACGTCTTTAGGGTTTTCTGCCTTTACATGTGCTTGTTTATGAGCAGCTAGGCCTGTTAGGGAATTCACCTTGTCGTGTTGGGACACAGCGCGCATGTATGTTCCCACCCTCCAGCGCCCCCCTCCCACACACACACACACACACACACACACACACACACACAAGGTGCACATGCAGTGCTGTGCATTCAGCCAGCGGAAGCAAGATCACTATTGTTCCAGATGAGGACAGATTAATTAGACAAGAGGAGGGGGGCATTCGTTTTGGGAACCTGCTCTTGAAATAACTACCACATATTACTGACCCAAATATGCATTTACTGTCTGCTTGCTTACATCATAGTATATAGGCCCTCTCTCAAACAGCTCCATTACTAATGCTTCTAAATGTGTTATTTTGTGTTATTTTATTCCCGCCTTGCACCTGCTCATGAAATATGTGGGATGTGGGTTTTTATCTCTGTCAGGATTACTGGCGGCGATAACAACTGTACACTCTTGATTGTGTAGAAGTGCCCACAGAACGTCACATTTCTGCCACAGCTCTCTTTTTTATGTCTGAAAAGCAGACGTCTTTGAGGTATGTAGGTTTCAAACTAGACCAAAAGCATGTTTGCAATGCTGGGTGTAACCACAATGCTAATTCTAGACAATGTACCATTGAATGCACAATTTAAGGATTGTACATTAAACGTTCACACTGATGAGCTCTGAATTTGTTACTTATTGTTTGTGTAATTGTTTTGTCTAGGGGCTAATGTAGGAGTGAGTACTAGATAATGTCAGCAACTGGGAGTTTTATTATGAAAGAACGAAGCATTTATAATTCATAATTTATAAAGAACGAAGCATTTAAATAATTATTGCAGCTCTGAATGACTATATATGACTATATAATGCTTTGAGTGAAGAGACAGGTTACACAAAAAGCACACCTTATGCAACAGTACCTAATAGGTCGCCTTGCTAACCCAAAAAAGGCTATACTGAGACACGCTAAGGCCGTACTAAGACACATTTACTGCAGTGCTAGGCTAATTGCCATAATTATCACAATTATTACAATAAGCCATTTAATGTGTATACCTAGAGCAATAGAAAAGCTAATTGAAAATAGAAGACATCATTTAGCAAAAGACACAACACAATCAAATTGACAAGCCAAAGTGTAGTCTTTTCCCCCTCCCTCCTATTGGCATGTTCAAAACAACTTCCCGGGTCAAGAGACAAATCAATGCAATCTTTATATGGTGCTGATAAATGCATCTGATGAGCCTCCAGTGAAAACAAGAGGGGGGCTATAAGCTCACGCCGCTGCTGCCCCCATCATTCCTGACAAATGGAGCGCTCGCAGAAAGGCCTCTTTGAGTGAGCTGTAACTTTCGGCAGCCCCTTGCAGGTGTGGGTGAGCTTTCCTTGGGGGGGGGGG
>JAODUK010000007.1:5191630-5211297 GCA_027564635.1 Typhlichthys eigenmanni
CCCCCCCCCCCCCCCCCCCCCCCCCCCCCCCCCCCCCCCCCTAACTTAATCTGACCCAGTGCTCAGGTCAGTGAGCCGCTCACCGGGTCTATCCAAACACAGGGGGTTTGTTTTGCTAAAGCAGTGGAAAGATGAAGTGCCCTCTTAAATCAATGCTTTACTTAGAGCCCCGCACATGCAAGGCTGTTATGCGTGAAACCGCAGAGGGCAGCGTTGGCAGAGCACCAGACTGCCCCTCTCCTCGACCCTGGCTCACCACCAGGGTGAAGGAGCCTGGATGAGACCAGACAACCTACAACAGTGGCTCTCAGACGTCTTGACCCAAGACACCTAAACAGAAGTTGTTTATTGCTCATGAACACAAGCCATTACCGCGTTGTTCTTTTTCTAATTACCGTAACATAACAGCAGACATATATGAAGTAAAAAATATACAGCAGGCCTATAAATAAGCAAACAGCCTGACAATGTTGTATCTCTACAGTAAGTTCATACAATGTTTGTAATTAACAGAAATAAAACAAAATTGAAATTTGAAACAGATTTGTAATAAGCAGCAATGATTTCCATGTAGTTCTCTCAAACAGATCATGTATTTTCATTTAGGCCTCATTCTGCATTTGTGTGGGCTCTCCCATTGGTACATGGGAACTGCTCTCCAGAATGCATCCATCTGTGTCTACTTAACTGTTTTCATGACATACTTTCAATGACCAGGCCTGATCGAATCATTATACTGCATTTCTACACGGTCTTACGAAGCACGTTTAAGTTTGATGCTAACGGAGGGATTGGGGCTTGGATGTTTGTGTGCGGTCTCTGCTGTCCAGGGTTCATATGATCCAAAGAAATTGCCCAGATTTATTGTTCCCATTAAGATGAATGTTGTGGCACGGGGAAAAATTACTCTTTACATTTGAAAAGGAATGTATGTGTCTTTGAAGTAGTTGTAAGGCTTCTGGGGCATTAAATTGCCATGTTGCAGATAACACGAGCTGCATTTCAGATCGTCGAGGTGTTTTATCCTTTCAAGTGTATCTTTATGAGTGCCCAGTGGCGCTTCCCTCAAACAGACTTTTTTTTTTCAAGGTTTTTACTTTCTGTAAGGAGGTACATTCATGTTTTACCTGACACTAAACGGAATTCACCTTCAAAATGTCTCTCTTCGTTGATCTTACAAATACCTGTATATGTCATTTTACAGTGAAAAAAAAACTTGATTGAATGAACCACAGTCGGTGTGAACTCTTAAAGATAAACATGGCCACTGGTAAAAAAGGCTTTTGTTGTGACTGTAAACAAAGGCCTTAAATCACTATAACATTGGTTCAATTCTCTGGAAGATGCATTGGCCAGTCTCAGTAGCTTCATTATCTTTCTAATTTGTATTAGCACTGGCTATTCTCTCTGGGATAATTATATATCTCGTGTGTGAGCAAGCTTAATGAGGTTAACAAGTCTTTACATGGAATAAGGGTTCAGAAAATAGAACAAAAACATTACTGCTGACTATGTGGTTCAGTCTGATTTACTGTATAGTACATTTGAACTTGGTAAAAACCAAAACCATGTATACCTCAAAATGATGTTATCCTATTGAATTAAGTTGACTGCAGTTTTGGAAATTATTATTTGGTATAAAGTTTTATTCTAAAACACAAATATGCATTAAATGACATAATTCGTAAAATAATTATATTCTGCAAACACAAGTAGCCTAACTTAGAGCACCTATAGCAGTAGCAACAGTAATCAACTTTGTGGATATGAGGACTGTTTTGAGGGAACAATGAATGACAATAGCAAATAATTTCTTTTCTTTTTTTTTTGTGGAATGTCAGAAGAGTCCTTTTGATTCTCTTCCAGACATTTTCTTTTTCAAATGTCATATTTTCTTCTATGTTTTACCCTTCTCTGTGCAATATCTTTATTCATTTCATTTTTATTTGTTTTGTGTGAAGATGCTAACCTTCATGTATGTGTAGATGATGCACAGGGGTTTCAAACATAATCAGTGAGATGCAGAAAAACTTCCTATAAGCACCATAATAAGTGCATTCATCACCTTTGAACACATTTGACTTGATTCTAATCCCAACGGAACAACTGAAATCCCAGTGGACTGCAGATATCTGAGTGGTTGCATGTAAACCAATTCTCCAGCTATGAGTGTATGGTGACATTGCTGCATCTGCTTTGTGATGGCCTGTCAGCTCAGACAGTTTACGACTAGCTCTCTATCACAGCTTAGCCTTGCTGAGCACACTGACCTGCATTAGATTAAATCAAAGAATGCTCTTATCAGTCATCTAGATCATCTATTGCACTCCCTCCTCCGGTGACATTTTCACAACAAGCCTCTGTACAGCGATGGTACAATTGGCATCAATAACAGGAATCTGAATTTCCATTATGTGATATGCATGCAGCGTATCACTTCATATAACCATTAACTGTATATTGTATACAGTATCTTTATATGATACACTTCAGTTGTTCTATGGATCTCCTATGGGTGGCACAAGATCAAATATTTGTTCATCTACTTCATCTACATATTGTTATACTGGAGGACACTGTATGAAGTCATTTGAAATCAATTGAAATCAACATTGCAAAAACACTGTAATAGCACTTACTTATCTGCAACATGTAACTCAACCCTGGCAAGTGTTGGCACACCTCTCTACTCCTCCACCACAGAGTACTTAGGCTTACACTGTCCCCTACCCCTCCCTCCATTTTAGCAGCAGGCACTGCTGTGTGTGGCGGGGGTGCCATATTGTAAACCAGGGGGAGAGGTAGCAATGAAAATGCTGTGTTATTTGGGAACCACGAGCCAAATACTGTTGAGAACCAGTGATATACTGTACATATGAAGCACCTTCTTCACATTCTCTATAGTGATTAAACACAGTGCATGAGTGAAGATGTGTATTTATTGGCTGTCACCTCATGCCTAGCTGTTTTCCTTGCAGGTTAGGAAGGCTAATCATCTTATCTGTGACTAGGGGGATTTATAAGTGCCAAAAAGATAATTGCTACCCATAGGCCACTGGGGCCTGATTTACAACCACTAATATTTAGAATTCCTCAAGCAGTTTTTCAGCTTTTTATCTCTTGCCCTGCCTGCAGCGCTGAGAAGAGAGGTCAGTGTGGACGATGAGGAATGGGCTGGGCAAAGCCTCGACTCAAAGCAATTTGGCTAAAGACTAATGTGTGAGGAAGTAGCATGCTACTTGAAAACTACGTCCTCGTCCACGTAGGTCTGCCCAGAGTTGACAAACACCTGCTCCAATAAACCTGCCTGCAGACACCATTATCTTTCTCATCCATGCATACTTCAGAAACAATATTAGGTATGCTATTGTATATTATTTAGCATTAACAAGACATTCAGAAATGTGTGTTATCCTTTGTGGAAACCAGTAATAAACTAGCATATCTAAATTTGGAAAGCCAAAATACACTAATAGTTATAAGAAATACATTGTTTTACACTGTTGCCACATTTCAATTCCCCACTTTTACTATTATACATGTAACTGTTTATGTGAACTAACAACATGACATGTTATGGCGTTTAAATTGAAAGTGTTTGTGTGTGTGTGCCCTGCTTGAATGGTGCATTACAATACATTGTCATCTTAAGAATGCCTTCTATTGACATTCCCTGAAAACGTGTATCGTTGCTTTTTTATTTTTTTATATTTTGGGTGGGAGGTGAGGGGGGGTAGTTGCGGGGAAAACAGGAAATGAAGAGTCTTGGGCCCGTCTGTCCACACTGATCTTCTGGCTGACCGGGAGGCTGTGTAGGGCTTGGAGCTCCAGCACGCAGATTTGAGGTCATGGGTTCAAAGCCCAGGTGTTGTGCCTTGCAGCAGGACACGTCCCTGTCTAAACAGTGTAAGTGATTTTAGAGAATGCAGAGGTTAAATGGAGATCAAAGCATCCCACCTAATCAGAGACTGTTTCTGCTAGACCTGTCAAACTCATCACTTTGTTGACAGTCATTCGCTCCTATCTGTTTTGTGTGGTGTAATGACATCAGGTATTTGAGTTTTGCTGTATCTTAACATGGTATAGGATCCAGTTGTATCCAAACATTAAAATTAACCCTACAACATACAATTTCAGTACAAAACTTAATACTAATTCATATTTGCAGAGGTAAATCACACTCCCGCTACTATGGTTTGAAGAAATATTATTTTTTATAATGACTTGAGATAAGACTTTGTTCACTCAATAGAAATAATAATAATAATCATGATAGGCCTTTGTGAGTAGAAAGAACATGCGCTGCAAGAAACTGCAGGAATAGCCAACATTACCGTTTGATTCCCATTTCATTTATTTAATTTCTCCTCCTAAAGAGATGTCACTTTGTCTGGCAATGTATTCATCCTGCCTATCCACCTCTTAATAATGCTAATCTCTTCGCCAGAGCACAAATCTTACGGAAGGATAATCTCAGATAAATATAGTTAATTGAGGCCAGGTGAACTTTCTTTATCAGCGCCACAGTCAACTAATCTGAAGTAAATGTGATAATTAGAATGGAGATGTCTTCATTGGGAACACAGACTGGTCTGGTCCCTCAGCCATATTTTACAAATGATATCTGATTTCACAGCAGCACCAGAATTCTACAGCAAATCATTGGAATATGTGCTAGTATGCAGACATGCTGTATTGTATGCCTTTAAATGTTCATCCTAGTTAGTGCCTAGCATTCTTCTCTTAAGTCATGTTCATGTCCCAAAGCATATGTCTAAAACTCTGCATTCAAAGCAACAAAGGAGTACTTCTCTTCGTCGGCATGCACCTCATGGCGACCTTTGAAAAGCTTCTCTCCGTGGCCAAAGATGCAGCCTGCTCCTTGGAGCCTGACCACCATTAGCACCCATGAGAAACCACGTCCTAATTACTCATTCAGCCCGACAGAGTCTCCATAATTACAAACTTCATTAGCTTGCAGGACTTTGTTTTTCTCTAGAAAAGGGGGGAGCGAGGGACATGCCACAGAGGCAAGGGGCTGGAGCTTTAGCACCTTATTCCTACAGAAAGGACACGCTAAGACCTCAGTCAGAGATCTAATTAGATTCATGGAGAGAATCAGACACCTTTTAACTAGCCTCTGGAGTCCCTTAAAAGACTGCGAGAGGCGAGGTAAGAGAAGACCAGAGAATTAAAGGGGACCTACTGCTGCTGCCTTTCATGGGTGAAGTGGTCTGATTTGCCATGTCCTCACCTCCAAATACTAAATAACCTCCGGCGCTTACGCACCCTGCTATCATTATGCCTCTCTTATGAACACGTGTGTGTGTGTGCATGTGTGTGTGTGTGTGTGTGTGTGTGTGTGTGTGTGCGTGCCTGCCTGCGTGCGTGCGTGCGTGCGTGCGAAGGGTAGGGGTATGACAAATACATAGCTTTGGCTTAAAAAGGCGGTTACAATGCATATATTGACATTACATTGTTTGCACATTCTTGTCTTGTGTCGGTCAGCCACTGCTGAGTTATTATTGCACCTGTTCCTGCTGACTGTTGTTTTATATTTAGCAGTCATTAATCTGAGAGAGTAATGCACGCCTTGGCTGCTCTCGGCGCCGTAGAACGTCACAAATCACACCGATTCAACATCCTCGGCCCATAATTTCTCTGAGGTTATGCACATTTACGGCGCTGAGATTCACACTGCCACTGCAATTACAGTACACAGCAGAAGGTGCTTCTGCCAGCTAGCTAGCGCAAGGTGAAGCGGCGGTGAACACTTCTCACTTGCTAATGCATAACGGAGAGCTGCACAAGCTACCTAGCATAGTTGAGAGGTTGCTGGTTGAACATCAAAGTCTCACTGTGTACAGAGAGCTCTGGCGCTGCTGATGGAGTAATTATTTCACCTTAAACAAACCCTCGTAATAAGTTATGCTTGTTATTAATTAGAAGGCTGCTAGCTCGCCACTCGAGATGCACCATAGAACTATAGCACCTATCCCTCATTTTCAATGGCTGAGCTATGCAACCTATGAGGTCGGACATCATAACTGATTGAGAGTGAATGATTAGCGAGTTTAATGTGGGTTCACTGTCTTTGTGGAAGTGCTAAGGTGCTCATTGGTCAGTAATAGATGTCACAATATGAATAACCAGCGCCAGTCATTTACACCTTCCTGGCACACAATGCTGATATTCTCAGATCATTTGTAAAGAAAACCCACATCCCACACTCGCATCTTGAGTCTGCACTTGTAAACTAATACATTAGTACAGTTAGTAATACAGAAGTTCCCAACATGTCCAACCTTCCTATAAGCATATCATCTAATTGTACAGTATATTCATAATATATTCCGTAATCCAACAACCGCTATTTTTGCCCTTAGTAGTGTCTAGGAAGTTAGAATTATGCATTAAATGTCTTTCACTGGATTTCCTAATCAAAATGTGTCTTTAGAACAATCAAAATAGTGAATTATCACAAATAGTATTTTTTATTCCACTTAGTGATCAGCCATCATTATAGCACCATGTGTTCCTCTGCAGTCTGACCATGTTTACATTGGTGTTTTAAAGTTAGCTCAGAGAATGTTGCTGTACTCCAACTGAGCCGATTGACCTCCTGGCAAGTTGGTAGACCATCAAGCATACAGCCTTGTAATCTGTCATCAAAAACCCTAATAGGAAAACTCAATAGAAACTCTGGCAAAAGGGTTGGCAAATGGAGTCGGACAGCCAGAAAAGAATCTGGTACAATGCCTGTTCAAGTACCTATCCAAACACCGCTTGCACGGCGTAGATCTGTATCCTGCCTCAGCCTTCAAACTAAGCCTCAGCCAGCAGGCAGCTAGACGTTTCATTTTCTTCTCCCTCCCAACTAGAGCTACCAAGAGAGGGAGACACAACAGCCCACACAGTTCAGCAGAGTGCAAAGGAGGGACAGCCGAACAGGTGCCTATAATTTCACCTGTCTGCTCAATAACTCACACCCTACGGGCTATATTACATTTCACCTCTAATTGTTGCCACATTTATGGCGCTTTCTCAAAGATGAAAAGTCAGCGCGCATCTCATTGGATGAAGGCTGTAAAACATTTGTAAAGGAGTGGACGTGAACCGGAGTCATTGGACGGAATCAAATCCAGACATGAAAAAGATCGTACAGCTGAATGGTAGCCGCCACGCGTTGTCGATTCAACGTGGACGTTTGGATAAATGTTGGTTCCCGGAAACTTTTGAACTATTAGCCTGTAGCAAGTAAATGTGGAATCCCGTAAAATCGGAGGCATTATTTTAGAAAGTACCTGCTATGTGCCATAGCCGGGGCAGGAGAGGGTGAGATAGGCCCCTATCATGGCTGGTGATGTGGGAGGGGATACACAGGTCAAGAGACACACAATAGTTCTGCAGGCTCATGTAATATATTTAGTGAAGCCGTTGTGTGTTTTATTTAGGGAGCGAATTGAGGATTTTCCAAACTGCGGAGCCCCTGAGGTATTTTATCAGGTGTACAGTCCTCCGTATGTTACACATTAGCGTACTGTGGGGAATACTAGTTGCAAATATAAGCTATAAAATGTTTGGAGATTCAACTTCAGAGAACAGGGGGTGGACAATTGCTCTTACTGAGTCCATGACATGTGGAAAACATTCCAGTTGAATGCAAATGAGACTATATGAGAATATGGCCTATACATACATTCTCCCCTGATTGGAGAGCTGGCCGTAAAGGACTGCTCACGACTAAACGCCAATGAATCAAATGCATCTGCAAACTAAGAATTTAAAATATTACTGTAAGGGAAGAATTCTGATTATGTCGATATGCAAGAGGAAACCTGAGAGACTTCAAAACTGTTTTGTTGCATTTTAACATGTTTTCTAAATGCAGAATGGAACAGAATGGAAGTGTTAAGTTAGTGTCAGAGAATGTCAGAGATGCAGAGAGTGTGGGGACAATGTGTGCCCACACTCTGCCCTGACAGCTGAGAAAGAGACATTTATGCAGGTGGTAGAGGTATATACTGTATATCTCACCATCTCACTAAAACTGAAGAAAGATATAGGGTGATGCAATGATTATATGTTGTGAACAGTCCTGAACAACAATATGCCAGAGCAGCAATTACACACACACATCTTACACACACAACAGCACTGGCCATCCTTTCCATGACAGCAAATCTTAACTTGTTATGAGACTCTGCAGAAATGCACAATCACACAAGGTTGATTCATTAAAACGTTTGTCAAAACAATTCTATATTATCTTGTCTAATCTCAAATAAAAATATCCATTAATGTATAATTTATTTAGACTTTTTTCTTAAAATACAGAATTTGAATCAATCAATGGTAAATAGCATTGCAATGAGGTAAGGACATGGGCCACTGCATATCAGTTTCATATCTATAATTACAAACATTGTGTGTGTGTGTGTATGTGCCTGTGCCTGTGCGTGTGCGTGTGTGTGTGTGTGTGTGTGTGTGTGTGTATGCGTGGTGCATGTGTGTGCATGTAAATGTTTATTTTCATTTTGTTTGCGAAAGCATTAACCCTTTGTAGTCTATAGCAGGTGATTTTGTCGAGAATGGCAATCATTCAATAGGCATAATTCTAATTCAATCACATTTTAAATTTATGATAATGATTTTTTATTATCATTACAAAATCAGAAATGGTTTAGCATTTTTTCATATACTGTAGGCTTATTGCCTTTTCTCCCAAAGTATGCCACAGTTCCGTAAAGTATCCATCCATGTCAGCAATCCCCTACATGACTCAACTAATTGCAAATTGCAAATTGCTGTGTTTGGAAAATATAATCATCTCCTCACATCATGGTGCAAATGCCTCTCCTTCGTAATAAAGAAAGAAATAGAATCTGAGCCTCGAATGTTTAATTCATTATTATGTAAGCTATTTGGAGGGTGATTATATGGTAATTGCTCATTAGTCTTGTATATTTATCGCTGTACCTTATGTCAAGGCCAGGGGAATTGTGTAGGGTTCATTCTCTCGTTTCAAGGATCAATTTCAGAAGCAATTTGTGAAACAGGAGAGATCAAGTTTGTCATGACGTCATATTCTGACAGGCCTGTACGACGATTGGCTATAAGTGCCACCTCCAAAACAGTTTTTGCCGTGACATGATTCAATTTGGCTTAAAAATAAAATGTGAAAGCTCAGTAGGTTACACGAAAGTGTGTATACAGTAGGCCTACAACTCCCTCGAAGCCAAGCAACAAGGGCCCCAGTGAACTATCACTGCAGACCGTTACTGTTGCATAAGTATCCTGCTACCAGTCTTGATACCCATGACATAAATACATCTTTTTTTCAAATCATTGAATAGTTTCACGGTTGCCAATTGAATGATGTCAACAGCCAATGCCTTCTGATAAAACATAATGCCACTGACTCTATAGTGTGGAATTATAAACGCTAAAGATTATGAGTTGTGGGTCATGGGATCACTTGAATGCCCTGTGTTTTCAATAACCGATTATTATTTCATCATAGCAGAGTGAATTCTTCATGCAACAACTGTCCAAGTGAAATGTAACCAAATCCAATTAATGAACAAATGTGTGTTTGTTTGTTGTTTACCTCAAAAACTTTGCCCTTGACGGCAGTTATAAGCCTCTCACCAAATGCCTGCTCGGCACACGCATTTATTTGAAGATGATCTCTCGTCATATCAACAATATATGAATTTTGTCTAATCCATATGCAATTGTGACCTTAAAAAAATTAGGATGAAATACATGCATACATTGCATACATGAAATGTATGCAATGGCGCTGTAATCCCTAAATACAATTTCACCCTATTGGATTTACAAACACATAGCCTAATAAAATGCATCTGACTCTTGCAAGTGCCTATGTTTAAGTGCATTTGTTTTCACTATAAACTACAAATAATTAAATCATAAAAACATGGCCAAAACCTGTTTTTGCATTAATTATGTCGAAAGCACTGAGAACGTCCTGTTATCCTATATGAAGCGTTTTAGCACAATCTCACAAACTAGTCCTTTTATGTTTTAGGAAATTGTCATGTTAAAGTCAATTGCAATGACATCTGACTTGTATTTTATGGGTGCCATTTACAATTTCGTTTTGAACCAAAGTCTCACAGTTAAAATCAAAAGTGTAAATAATTGTATAAAATTAGTCTATGGGTTATAATGAGAGTTGGCCTATACTGTCCTGTTCATTGAGGCGCGCAGAAGGGAGAAAGTGCGCCCAAATTGTTTGCAGCGGATCAAGGCTCACCGCCTTCCCTGCACTTTCTTTATCTTAATTCCAACTTGAAAAGATATAATTATCTAGTTTGAACAGGACTGCTATCAAATCCTTCTTTAGGCAGGGTAGGGAAAAGCTCGAGTGGATTGCGCGCTCTGAGCCGCTCCGTGTTGCCCGAGATAGGAGTAATGAAGTTGTGGAGTCCGGAGATACAAAGGGCATTAACCTCATTAGCATGAAACCTTTTCTTCTAACTATTGTGGGACCCTTTCAGTCCTCTAATCCCCCTATTTCAAAGCTGGGTTTGTAATAAAGCTTTTAGGGTTTTTTCAAAGCTAATGGTATTCTCTAAGATTTTTATTGCTGTTATAGTGTATAGACCGATTAGGAATTCCCATATAGATTTAGGTTACACTATAGCTACACTCCACCTCACATTCACACTTAAAATTAATAAAACAAACAAATGATAAATAAAAACCTATTTTAATTTCTAAAGAAAAGGTCAAATTGAAATTCGCTTAATTAAATCATGTGGCGTCATATATAGTATGATTTCTTTTTATTTCTAAAGCTATTATTATTATTATTATTATTATTATTATTATTATTATTATTATTATTATTATTATTATTATTATTGTTTCATTATTAGCCTACTGATGGGATTTTTGTTGCCTGGCTATTTTTTGATAAATATTGACGTTTTAGAGCTGCATCATTTTACATTTTTGCTAAAACTGCGAATGCTCAAAACTAAATAGTAGAAATATTTAACATTAATTAAAACAACATATTGTGCGCACAATATAACTAAGGAGACAATAGTTTAAACAAATATCCTATTTTGCGCCACTTTGCAACCTTCCCTTATCGCGTAGTGAGGGGTAGTCAGATTGTACTAAATTATGTCCAACCAAGCCCCCTTGGATCCATGGATTAAGAGATTAAAGTGGACCACAGGGCAATGCATCCCCTTTCCCCCTCATATTACTCGCATGATAATTGCCTAAACTGATTTGCACTTTCACAAAAGCTTGCAGGACTCTTTGTGGTATGAGCAGACTAGACGAACGTCCCTTGCCTTTAAATAAAACTATAGTGCAGTCTATTATTAAGCAGCCCCAAAAAATGCAGAGGAAAATTGAGAAAACAGCATAAATTTGGAATAAACTATTGTCCAACTGCCTTACAGACATCAACAAAGCAATTTAAGAAGACCCTGAATTTGGTCTGTCAAATTTAGAATTTTAGTGAGGTATATTGCAAATGTAGAAGGGGGTGTTAATGCACCGTGCTATTTACCATTGTCATATCCACATAGACTCGGTTGTCAAATCAAAACCCTATACTTTCCTGCGCGCAACATATTGATAAAACTTTATTGACAAAATATTGACAATTACATACTTCTTGGAAGTATACTTTGTGTTAAAATTGTAGCAAACTTAACACAATACACAAAAGTATTTACATTCTGTAAAAGAGGGTTTAACAGAAACATTACATTTTTGTATTTCTGTACATGGAATACGCTCAGTGCTTGAAGGTTTCTCGCCTCAATTGCAGTTAGTCCTTCGTGGCAACTCTCGCAGGAGGGTCAAGTCCTGACAGTAGGCCTATACAGGCTCATCCAGAATAACGGATTGGTAAAGCTTTAGGTTAAAGGAATGTCCTGATACCTTCCCTTTAAGTACTTTATATGTGGCATGATAAACTTTTATAAAGTTTTTTCTAAATTAATTTTTGTTATCTTTTCTTTAAAAACACTATAACGCAGCACCGCTATTTATGTTTTCACAATCACTTTTACACGATAATCATTAATTAAAGACTGCACACTTTGTAAAAAGAAAGAATCACAACATCTCTCAGTTCGAAAATAGAGTAAAATCAAAATTGCTTTTGAGAAATTTTTCAAATTAAAAACAACTACCAGAGGAGAAGACTACCATGCAATTCATGTTTTACAAAAAACAGCGTTTGTATTTTGGTTTCTTGAGTGAAAACGTTTTTAAAAACCCTCAGAAGTGCAAATGTCCAAAATGAATTGGAGAAAAAAATGGGTGGTTGGTAGGGATTTGTAGTGGTGGGTTAGTGCGAGGAAGAGGGTCTGGTGGCCTGCAACACTGTCAATCACATTGCCTGGGCAATTTGATAGGGATTGACAGACCCACGGCAGTAACAGCAGTGTGACACTGCTGCATTAGGAGATCTCTCACCCTCAGCTGCCGATCTCCGAAGATTTGAATAGTGTCGTTAGCTTCGCCCTCTCTGTCTCTACACGGCATCCATGTCTAAGCGTGCCATCCTTCACGACGCTATCAGTCCCGGGTATAAGTCTTTTAATCGTCTGAAGTGACGTCAATTTCCTCCGGGCTTGCTTGTTTCGTTGCGAGTCTCCATCGGTTTATGTGATGTGTGCCCTTCTTCTTCTGCTGCGACTCTGAGCCCTCCTCTTCCAGTTTCTGCCGCTTGAACTTAGTTCTTCTGTTCTGAAACCACACTTTTACCTGAAGACAAATAAACCGTTGGTCAAAACACCACAGGGCTGTGCGCAAAGTCATAACATGGTCTGGATATTTTGTCAAACCCAACACACGTGGTGGCAACTGCAACATCGTATCAACGTCATGAAATATAATTAATACAGGCCAATATTTTATGAAAGTTTTACTCAACGTGTTTGTGGCGTAGGCTATACAATTAGCTATACATAAGACTATTCTATTGTGGATTAAAACCCCCGTTGTAGCCTATCAAAACTATATTTTCGACATAAATAATCGTAATTGGTTTAGGTTGTTTTAATATGCCTTGGGGAATTACAACAAATAAATCGATAAACTGTCTGCACTCCTTGTCACCCAGCGCCCCTAAGGTCTATATGGCAACTGAGGTGCATTTAATATGCCTTCACTCAGCTAATTGAAGTAGGCGATGGTTAATTTCTTCCTTCAACCTCTCTAAAGGCCCCCGTTTCCAAAAGAGTCGGTGCTGACACAGGGACAAAAGACACCAACTGCTCCGCAGGCTGATAGGCTCAAACAAGGTTTAAAATATGGAAAGGGAAATTCATTGAATAACCCCAATTCTTTGTATTAGCCTACTTATCCCGTAAAATTGTTAACTGGTTAATTGCCCTCCATTTTGAAAGGCAACACTCCCCAAAACAAAGTAATTCAACCCCTGCTTAAAATGAGGTTATATGACACGGTGACTGTACCTATTTGATCCCAAAGAAAGCCCTTGTTTTTAATCGACAGTATTCGTTTGCTGAATCAGGTAGGCTACACGTTTACAAAGAAGCCATTAGGTACCTGATTCATTTTTAATTTTCAATCTCACTCTTCTATTTCTAGTCTTGCAGCCTGCTTAATTAATAGTTCGATTTTGTGCTTTCAAGGAACGCGGTGAAGTTAAAAATGTAGTCTATTCAAATAATTACGCTACACAAAACCCAATTACACACAACTATAGGATATTCCACAATGTTATAAATAAATGTCCAAATAACATTAAAAAATAAAAGTACAAATGTCAAATAAAAATTATGATGAATTATCACATAGACAAAGCTGCAATATTGGCCTAAAATAAGCTTCACATTTAAACGGTAACAAATAATGTAGAATTAGACTGGAAGGTTATTAGTACCTAATAGTAGCCTATCAAAAAAAAGTATTACCTGAGTTTCTGTGAGACTAAGGCTGTGCGCAAGCTGTTTTCGTTCGGCTCCCACCACGTAATGGTTCTTTTCAAACGCATGCTCGAGCCGTAAAAGTTGCGAAGGTGAAAAGGCTGTCCGAATTCTTTTGGGTTTTCTTGCCAGTGCGTTGTGCAAAAGAAAACTCTCTGGACTAGTTTCATTACCTGGAGAGAAAAAAAAACGATAAAGGACTTAAGTATGACCTTTCACAACATTTCATAAGTCCACGGCAACACATTTTCCATGAAAATGTAACCATCATTAATGGGAACAACAAAACATACGAAAATAGGGCTTACATCTAAAAAATAATAAATTGCAATTGGCCAGAAGATAAAAGTCAAATAACTAATGTGTAGTACACACAGGCCTGAAAATATAAAAGCATAGCTTTCCTGAAACCGATATAGCCAAAATAATAAATTAACTAGGTCTATAGATAAATTATGTATTTAATATAATTTATACACATTAATTACATATCAGTGTAGGACTATGACACATTTAATTAGACTTTTAAAAAGTAATATTATTTTGACTGTATACACATTTTTGGAGTGAGGCGTCGCTGTACATTTTTCAGATCGTGTTGGCAAAAATATAGTCACTGTCGCAAATACGTGTAGGTAGGCCAATACCACAAGGCCTGTAACAATCAACAGCCAACAACAGAATAAATAAAATATAATTGCATTATGTACATAATACGTATATATCCCATATTTAATACTACAGCAAAGTATATGGTCTACGCATGTTAGTTTGGATATAAATTAGTATGGTTGCCGGGTAATACATTGTCAGTAGAAAAACATTTAGCATTGTCTCGATTCTTTCATTTATTTTTTATTTTCAGTATCTACAAATTTGAAGAAAACATTTTATAGTCTAAAGAAATACATATAATAATATTATCTTTGAGTCTATATATTTAGATTAATAATTCCAATGAAATATCAAATAGCCCAACCTATTTATATTACAAACGTGATCTATTTTGGTTGGTGACTAAATATAGGACTAAATTTATAGAAATAAATTCTAAACAGTATCTGTCTTCGAAATGATCGAGCAAATAACCTACTAATCTCTCAGATCTCATTTGATCGACCTGCGCGCAAAATACACTTGTGCGTAAAGGCGAGAAATAAACCGCAAACGTACCTTGAAATCTGTGACCCAAGTACCTATATCTATGTATTAACCAGGGGTAGAAAGTTGACGGGTCCCTTTGCTGGCTGGCAAAAAGAGGGTGCGGACTGTGTGACGATGATAGTGGATGAGCAGCCAAAGCGTGAGGTGGGGGCACTGAATGCACTGGGACAGCGGAGTTTGTTGGATGTGAGACCGCCTCGGCAAACACCAAGTCCGGATTAGAGTAGACGCCCCTGCCGCTGGAATGAAATCCATTGAGAAACGGATTCATCTGGCTAGAGTTTGCATAGCTCAGAGCCGCTGGTCTTATGGGCTCCTCAGCCCTAGACGCCGGTAGAGGATTATCCTTAGCTACCAGAGACTCTATAGTGAAACACCTCTTCGGTGTAGGTTGAAACATGGTTTGATAGTCAAGATTCCCCAGCTTAAGTTGAAGTGTTGCAGGCGTTCTCGCTGAAATACTCCACACAGCCAAGAGGAAAGTTTCTAAGCAATAAGTTGGAAAAATACGGTAGAGGATCGAAAGCCAAAACTGCAAATCGCAATAAAAGCAGGTAGACTACTCCTCCAGACAATCCATGGATGTGATCGTTTTCCTCACCAGTTGTGCAGCCGATTTGTTAGTTCATGAGCCTAATTAGTGCTGGAGTCCCATAAACAGCTTCCTGTGAAGCCTGTAATGGCATGGTGATTGGTCGCTGCTGCTCGCCTTAAGGTTGAGGGAAGAGGCTTTAAGTGCGTCAATAGGAACAGGCACGGAGAGGCGGACTCGCGCAAAACGGAACGGATTCGTTCAGAACCCCGTCTTCAGAACATTTCAGACACTCAGCTGAACCAGTAGAAAAGCTTAAGGTACTTACGTTTGCATTTATGTCCAATGATGAGGCCTATGGCACTTCGACTTGTAAGGGAGCATGTAGTTCGAAGAGATTATTTCAGGTATAAAGGCCTAACGACGTTAATCAAACGTAATTGTCGTCTTCATGGAGCATATAGAACTCAGTAACATACGTCAAGTAGATTAATTGGACTATAATTGTACATTTCTTTATTTTTCTGTTTTAGCTTTCAGAGAAAATGGTGTATGAGCCTACACACACCGATTATGATCCGTCTCTCCACGTTTTCATATTTCCCGTCCATGTATATGCACAGCAAGGACTCGTCTCATTTTGTAGAGCCAAATATCGCAACTGTCTCAGAGCCATATTTTGTTTACAATGCAACATGGAACATCAACTATCGATCAATGACAAGCCACCCTATTAGACTAGCCTGTAAACAACACATTTGCGTGTCACATTACATGCACTTAATACTAAATATCTGCAGGTGTATGATGGAGTGTCTTACCTGCGTAACGGTTATACCTCTCGACCAGTCACAATTATTTAGTTAAGGTGTCAGAGAATAAGTACAGGGTAGCCTATGGGTATAGACCTTTTGTTTTTCGCTTATTCAATTAAAGTTTCTGAATGAAAAAAAAGTCTATATCGAATTGGCTGTAAACACTGCAGCCTGCACTAGGCCTAAATGTATATACCCCGTTTGTTTTTAAAATGATCAGATTTTAAAGTGCTATATACCATCATAAGCCGTTCATATTACTTTGTATTTAAGGTTGTTTTAATTTTAGCCTGTTCTGTTTATGGAACGTAAAAAATAAATATATAGGTAAACTTATTTAATTTAATCATATAATGCTGTAACTAAATGTGTTTATTTATTTGCCATATATGCTAACTAACTGTCCTACTATTGTTATTGTTAAAATTACTAATTTCTTCTTCTTCTTGTTGTTATTATTATTATTATTATTAGTAGTAGTAGTAGTAGTAGTAGTAGTAGTAGTAGTAGTAGTATGCCTTACAAGCAGTGTTAATATGGACACTTAAGTCTTTTTATAATGGAATTTGACTGTTCGGTTAAAAATAAATTAAAGAACAGAGAAACAGAGAAGAGCAGTATAGTGTTCAATTTACATGTGCAACAAAGAAATCAAACACTTACGATTTGAATAGAAAGTGAAGAAATAGACATTGGGCTATATATGCATATAAGCATATATTGATTGCAAAACGTCGGGGTATTTGCAATTCATATAAGGTATAGCCTGTTTAGTTATTTGCAGTGGCAAAGCATATTTAACATTTTGCCTTTTTTTTACTTTTTATTTTTATGTAGCCTATATTAGTAGGCTACAATAAATACAATGAACACACTAGAATTATGCAACCTAGACCAATTACTATTGTTCAAAGTGATCCTAATTTGTGTTTGAATTGTGTTTAGAGCATGCATTTATTCGTATTACGATAGCCTAAATATTCATAGATAATGTTATGATCTATTACATTGACTAGGCTGTCATCGCACATTATTGTCACCAGGCTACTTTACCAGGTCAAGTGAAAAAATAGAATGTAGGCTAGAGCCTATATGCAGACACAGCTACATTTGACTACATCACGTTCTGTTTATTAACTGTATGCCTTTGTTGACATGTACTGAGTTTATAACTGACCGTTCTTAAATACTGCCGAAACCTAAACACACTACAATATTGGATGTGTTATTCTTTCAATATGGTGCTTTAGCGGCCTCCAGTGGAAACGTGAAAATGCAGAGGTGAATGTTAATGCCTCTGTTGATAGTGGCAAAATTACATTTATATAGTGCGTTTTCACAATAAATTAGTAGTTATGTTAAAATAATTCAAATATGTAATGAAGCGATTTGTGTGGAAGCCATGCTCAGTATCATGTGTAAATAAAGTATATGACTAGATTATAAACAAAAAGGCTAAGCGGAAAATCAATCATTAATACACAAGTATTTGTACTACACAATGCAGGCATTTGCAGAAATGAGAAAAGGCTGATTCTTCACCATCTGCTAAACACCAGACTATGTACAACAAATTTCATAGTTTCGTACACAAAATAGGTCTTCACACAAAACAGACAAATTGCATTTAGTGAGCAAACTGCTTTATTAATAAAGGCTTTATCTGTACACATGCAACCCGGTCTCATACAGGTGAATGCTGCAAGATAGAACCACACAATGAATAGACAAATTTAATAGTCTAAGCATGCACATCAAAATGAAAATTCCACTATTCAATAGGTTAAGAAGCATCTTTAATCACCATTATGAGATGAAAGGCAGGAGGTCAATGATGCAGATTACATATCACTATATTTTCCACCCATCACAGCAAGTGCTGATATTTGCTGCAGTTTAAGTGTATGCCATCAAAATACCAAACCAAGCCATCAAACTGAGATACTAAGCAGTGATGCAATGATCTGCCACATGATGCGAACATGGAATATTGTGTAAAATCAATTTATGCATGAACACTTTAAACCACTGGGAGCCAGTCAAGTTCACATTGACGTTATAAGATACAAAAAAGGTAATTTAGGTGATTATGCTCATCTGCTACACAAGTCTCAGGTGCACACACCCAGCACACATTTCTATGTGAGCTGCAAAGATATCAAGAAGTAAACACCTGGAATACTATTGCCTATAATACATTTAATTAAAGAACTGAAGATTTGGTAATTTATTAACCACGGTATCTAATGGGCTGATGGAGAGTTGAATATTGTTCCTCCAAACTGTCATAATAAGAGCCACAGGGAGGTTTAGCGGCGGACAGTGGTCCATCCATCGTCATCCGTCTCATTCTTGATGCGACGAGGGTCTTTGTCAGAACGCCAGGCGCTCTTCTCCACATCGACTTCACGCTCACGTTCCCCATTCCTCTCTGTGGGCTTTTCCCGCTCCTCGCGCTTCTCTTCACCAGCACGACGCCATGACGAGCCTGAGAATAAAAGAACATGCAGTCTTAAAATAGACCTGGAATTGACAAAAGTCCAGGCCATTTCTTTTGGTGTCATTTATAAGAAATAATGTGCATCAGACATTACTACACTTTGAAAGGAACAGACACCTCTTGGTTGTAATGAATAAAAACACAGTCTCATCAGCACTGACAACACCACCACCCAGTGGCAACCTATAAATTGGCAGCCAATTCAATAGCTATGAAGTTGTGCTGAAATAAATGTAATTCTGTTGCTCTCCTAAATGTGTCTAAACTCTGCCAATCCTAATTACCAATACATGACTTGAACAGATGGATATTGCAGACAGCTAAGGAAATGTGTGGCCCCAAAATACACTGACTACAAGTAGTACCTCTATGGACATCTTAAAGGTCTTAAAATTGTTCTCCGTGGAAAAACGGAAACAAAGCCATAATCATCAATACGTTTAGCCCAGGGGTCAGCAACCTTTCTGATATGTAGTGCCCTTTTCCAAATTTCTTGTTAATCAGTGTCATATAATATAAGGCCTAAGTTTAATTATGACATCAAAATCGAATAAGGAATCTGTCATTTTATTCCAGCTACAGGCACCATGAATAGCAACAAAAATTAATGTTTTCTCTCATACTCAAGATATTATAATTATATAACTGTATAAAATGCCATCCATGAAAAACATCCACATCTGAATAGAAATCAAATATACCAA
>JAODUK010000007.1:5211397-5259154 GCA_027564635.1 Typhlichthys eigenmanni
CTCCCTGCTCCAACACACTGTTGGGCAGGGAGAGATCTAAAACACGCAGGGTGCGGCCCTCCAGGATCGGAGTGGAATAGCCCTGTCCTATACATAAAGCATAAGCTTGCTCAGCTTGTCACATTCCTAAATAGCTAAATGGTTATACAATATTTAAATAATGAAAATGTTTGACAGGTGAAACATGTCTCTCAAGCAGTTCTTGGCCAGCCAAGATGTTCACGGCATGGTGCTTAAACTGAAAGTGACAAAAAAAAGAAGCCGTCTAGATATTATCTTGTATTGTGGGCTACTAGTATGAAGATTCAGCTGACACAAGGACATGATTGAGCAAAGTTAATATTTACACGCATGCCCTTTGTACAGACTTGTAAAAAAAAACATATATTCTGTGTTTAACAAATTGTACGTTTTAGCGTTGTATGCAATTTAACGTGGACAATCTAGCATTTGGTGAAGGACTGGAAAAATCTGTTAAGACTCAGAAAAACAAATGGGTATGCACAGAATAAATAATTGTGCCAAAAACCAGGCTTCAAACTCACCATCTGTAGTCCTCAGCATTGAGCAAGAAGTATGTACACACAATGGTGACGCAGACGGTGACAATGCAGAGAATGACCAGCACCAGCATCATGAAGCCATACACATAGTAGATCTTGTACGCCCAGAAAGACGTGAAGATGAAGTACCTGACAGAGTGAGAACAATGTGTTCAACTCAGCTCGTCTATTAACAACACTTTTGAGCCACACTGGTCAACCAAAGATAATATGCATATACTGTACAGGCATGATCTGTGTACAATGGGACATGTATTGCAATGTAGTGAGTGAGTTTTGTTGACATTTAGTTAAGCAAGACAATAGTTACCAAAGCTATTCTTCCATTTTCCAGCGCATGATCATTGAAATAATACTGTATTCATAGAAAACATCAGTATTTGGTTACTACACCACCAGACTGTGGACTTACATTTCAATGAAAATGGAACCGAATGGAAGGATTCCTCCGAGGCAAACAATGATAGCTGGTTCCATGAACCTGAGAGATTAAAAAGGATCAAATAGCCATTTCAATCGGAGGACGTATTGTATTTTAAAGTTTAACAAGAAGGCATTTCCACCCAGCCCCAGTGCTATTGTAACCACACTCAATATATCATTAACGTATCCAGGCTTTGCATTGTTGCACATTACATGAACACAATGTCAGCACAACCTTGTTCTACTTCAGACGTACCACAATACACACTTCCAGAATATATGCCATCAGTATAACTGCCTCAAATATGGCTAATAATTAAATGGCAGTCATATAACTATATGGTAATCATAAAGAATAATGCCTGTATCTTAATGTTGGCCGTGACTGACAGAGCACACAAAGATGCTTTACAGGCACAATATTTCATGCTGTATTGTTGAACATGGTTTAAAAATATTCCTGATAAATTATATGGTATTATTAACAGATAGACGATGCTTAATTCAAACATTTTAAATATCAATCAAATCTAGAAATGAATATGCAACTGAGCCTCGAATTTAGAGCGTTACCCAACATTATTGCATTCTATGTTGCATGTTTGCAGACTGGTCAGGTATATTTGAGGGCTTATATGAGGTCGTATGCATTATATTATAAAACTGGATATTAAATATTGAATGTTAAGGTCATGTTGTCCATGTACAATTTTTTAATGTCCCAGAAAGTTCTGTCTCTACCAATTTCACACGCATGTTTCATTTGACAGCTGAGCAAGTCTCAGTCACCTACCATTTCTTCTCAGGGATTGGCCGTGGGACCGCATTGACTCGGCAGGGAAAGTTTGGCTGGCCAGACAGATTTCTGCCCAAAATTGTCCCGACGAGGTTAAGTGGCAATATGACGAAAAAGCAGATACAGCACACAGCCACCTAGAAAAAGACAGACACACACACAACACTGATCTAGATTACATTTGGACGGACTAGCCTCGATGGTTGGACCTACAACTGTGAGGGAACAGCTCTCATTCTATTCTTGTGAGTTTTGACTCCCAGCTTATGGATTCAGGGAGGGGTGGCTTTTCAAAAACTCACCATGGTGCCAAATGGGATGGCTCTGGAGGCATGGTAGTAGATCGCAATGAAATTGATGAAGAAGGCAGTACCACACACCATGGCTGGGATCAGGAAGGCTCCAATGAACATTTGTTTAATCCATCTTCTGCCTGTGTTCAAATGAAGGCATAGAGAGCAATCAAATGCCGCCATTTGCCTACATTGATTCTACAGTTACACCGAAAGCAGCAACTGCCAGTCATTGTGCCAGAATGACATGCAAAGATCAAATCAAAATGGGGTTTGATCCCCCCCCCCCCCCCTTATTTTATGACTGTGTAGCAATTACCTAATTATTTAAATACATATACACACACACAGTATAATATAGTCAGCTATAGGCAAACACATCCTACTGAATTCATCACAAAATGGGTACTGTATGTGTAGCCTATACACAAATTATCACAGTGTACATAGCCATGCCCACATCTTGTTTGTCTTTGTAGTGTCTCATAACTGTAGGTAATGAGAAATGTATGTTTGCAATGACTTTTCACCATGTCGCTGATTGGTTAACCCATTTGTACTGCTGTGAAAAGAGGCAAACATCTAATTTACTGGATCTTTGCAGGACCGCCCAAAAATACAACAGACATATTCCCATCCGCCGCGATGATGAAAAGGTGGCAATGCTGTCATCCCTTCTACATTTAAATGGATGGAGGTGGCAGTAGTTTGGTGTGAAAGCACCGCAAGGGTCAGTTCAGCATCAGTTACTAATATTCAAATGGACAGGACTGGCCATTTGAATAGGGTTTGCTGTACCTCCTTGCTTCGCATACAAGCTTCCTCCAAAGTAGCCGTTGACTGGAGAGGTTGCGGCGTATACAAAAATGGCCGTGCTCAGCATGGATCCTCTCCTGCAGACAAATGAGCCACAAGAGCCCCATAAAACATCCACATCCCAGCCATAGATCCCAGCCCACGCTTCCACTGCACCCTCCATTTACTTCCCTTCTGTTGGATATTTTAATACACAACTGAACTGTAGCAGTGCTCCCTCATAGAAAGCACAAATGTTTGCTCACCTAATCTCATTCAACCAAATTGACTGTAGTCACTTCTTGACAGCCAAAACCAAAAAGGTGCACTCACTCTGTGTAGAGATCCTCAATCATGGCAACAATGATGACGATGAAGGAGACTGAGAAGATCTGACACCCTGATCCGATGAGCGATGAGAAGATCATCGGGTGGCTTGACGGTCTAAACACATCCCCGTGCACCTGTTTCCACCCGTACTCATCTCCCAGGTCTCTGTCCTGTGGGGAGAACAGCATCATTTGGCAGAAGACACTTTGTACAAGCCTTGCACAAATAACGCCTCAAATTGTCATTACTGGTCTCCTTGTACTCCATACTACATTAAAATTACATTTGGAGCAAAATAAAGAGCCGAGTTGAGTTTAGAGATATTGAACTAAAGTTCAATAATCATTTAAAACAGGCCCTACGCACCCTGTAGTTAATTGCATCCTTAACAAAGAAGGACATCACAATCATGTTTGTGTTTGTGTAATCAATTTCAATTCATTAAGTCTGGCTGCATGTGCATCTTAGTGCATGTGGGGCCCACAAGCATTTGTTTTGGTCTGAGAAGCTGGAGCTGAGTGTGACATCTAGCGGCAGACAACATCATACGTGGTTCCTTTGAGAGGCGCAATGCAAATAAAATAAAACAAAATGCCAGCTTATCCTGGTTCAATGTAAGGGAGGGCCTTTTATCAAATGAGTGCAGAAACAAGAAATAAAAACCGAACCTTACCATGTCATCCATCTCCTCCTCTTTGCTGTATCGAGCATAATCCTTCCGTAGTGTTCTCATGAGAATCATGGACACTAGACCCACCAAGAAGATCACCATCATGAAGGAGTTAAAGATGGAGAACCAGTGAATCTACAAATGGAGAGGAGCACAGTCAATCAGTGCTATAAACAAGTACCTTCACCAGTTCCCTGTTCCAACACAGCCTTTATTAAAATGCTGATCTGGGTTGAAATTCACCAAGATAACTTAATTGTGTGCAAAAGCATTCTGTGTTCATGCAGGTTTTGCATTGGCCTGTTATATAGTATTGTATTTCCACCACACAAAAATGGGTTTGGTCACAAAGGGCTTGAAATGAGATCAGGAAATACCAGAGGCAGCATGGATGACTCAATATTTGACAAGTCAAAATGTTTTACACATACTACAAACCTTGGACATTTGCCAATGGTACAGTAGAAAAGTTTAGCAAACGATAAATGTCAGTACCATTATAGGAGATAAAAATAAAAAAGTTTATTTACAATATAGTATTTAAACAAATTTTAAATGATTGTGTTTAATAGACACAAACGATACTTAAGACAATATGGTTATTTCCTGGTGCCTCATTGCACCGCTCTGTAGGTCATAGTGTATGCATTTCAATTAATAGCTTTAAATATTCTTCATATTTCCACATTTGTGTTTTTATTGCCATTTTGCTGAGAAACTCCTTACATGTCTCTGTACACCGTTCACCCCTAATGAAACATTGCCAGGATTGACAATGACGTTAGGCCTGCACTCTACATTAATAATGTGGCAACTTACTCGATGTTGGAAAAAAGACGGATCAAGGTACTTGTCAAATCTGTCTTCAAACTTCACATCAGACTTCTTCCATTTTACCTGTGGTGGTAGATAATGCAATTTAGGCACTTACATTTGTAATTGGACGAGTTGTTAATTAGTCCTTGATCCTGAAAATCTAAAAAAGGAGAGCAAAGATGTAGTCCACACAGCAGGTAATTCAATACTCACTGAGTAAGACATTGCAATTCTTGTGTTGGGAACCAGCTTGACTTTGCCTTCACTGGTCAAATTCACATCAACAATTCTGTTACCATTGAATCCAATCTCTAGTTTCTTGTAGGTCCACATATAATGATCTTCTCCATTTTCATCTGCCTCACCAACAATACCTGTGCAATTCATGATACTGTTGTTACCAATTAAAATGTGATATTTCTTCAAGTAAATGAAGGAGGAATGGTGAAAACCTTGTTACTCTTGATTTACAAATACAATACGCAGTGGGACTGATTATGGTGATTACAGTGATTGTCTAGCTAGTCTTTCCGGTCTGTATTTCATGTATGGGAAGAGAAGTCAGACACGATGAGCACAATGCGCTACATTAAAATGGTGCTATAGTATATAGCTAAGAAACCGGATGTACATGGTCAAAGTCTACATTTGTTTGTATGCACTAGACATGTACCAAATAGTTGCCCAGTGCCCCACCCATTGTCCACAGTGTCTTCAGGTAAGCTAAAACATGTAGGAGTGGCTTACCTGTAGAGCTACACAATGACGAAAATAATTATTTTCCCTGACATTGTGATTATTAAATGTAATAAATTAATAACAACATCCTGTGGTGCCAAATACAATAATAATTATGTTTATTGCAGTAGACACTTCTATAGCTCCTAATGATCATTTGTGCCATAGAGAAAAGTAACATTACTAGCAATTTGTGGAATAGATTTCTTACCCTCCAAGCACTTCAAGCACTAATTGAGAACTTCTGCAGTTAGCATATTGCAGTGGCCAAATTTGTAACCTCAAATAATATGTGGAGCCATACTCCCTTATACCAATTAAAATGCTGCATGGTGAGCCATTCCACTTAGAGATTGTTCCAATAAATACCTTACCAAGAGTCTAATTACACAGATGTATAGATATTCCATGTAGCACAGAAAAACAAACTCCACAACCAGTACGGAGGAAAAAACACCACGGTTTACAATCACTTACCCCAGATGGGCAGGTCATCAATGTACATCTGGTACCAGTAGTGATTCTTTATTGCATAGACAAAAGCATCCCGCTTAGCTTTGTCAAGCTCAATTTCACAGTATGTTGTTTGCAAGACTTCATCTACAGGCACATAACACTGATTATTCAAAAAAACTGTTAAAAGATAACATTAATAAATGCAATTCATATTACCACCAGTTCAGTGACAATTCAATGGTGTAACAGCACAATGTGTAAATACCTTTGAACTTTATATCTAGGCCACTAAACTCCAACTCTACTCCCTGCAGAGCTTCTCCAAGAGTTTCATGGTAATGACTGATAGTCTTCTTAGTGCCCACACAGAAGGGCAAAGAGAAATACTTGTACGTTTCCTGTCGGTTATGGTAAGGCCCCACTGTATTCATCCATAAAACCACCTCTTCTTTGTCTTTGTACTGTACAGGAAACACCAGTGTACATGTTATGAATCTTTTGCATGTTCTGTGTCCCAACTCCTGAGTATTGATGTCTTATATTTGTACCATTTATACTGGCACACATTATCGGGTTTACGGTGGCCAGCTGTATTCAAACAAAAGGTATGCATATGGAAATACAATATCCGCTATTGTTACACGGACTTAGTGTAGGACATTGCATGTAGTGGCACTGACACTCCATAGCCAGCCATTCATTCTACTGAATGTATGGTTGTCTATGGAGTGTCGGTGCCACTTATGAGCTAGCCTTAACAATAATGTTTGTTTCCTTATTAGGTGTCGATGAATCCAGCAAAAGTCCATATTCTGGACTAAGTGTACAGGTCCTGTTCAGGACAAGCAAACCACGAGACGTCAGCCTGGACACGGTCCTGTCAGCATCGACATAATCATATCTGAAACCAGGCTACACGAGACAATAAATACGAACACTATCAGTGTTCGCTTTGGATTAATTGTACATTTTTATTAATCTAGTTATTAGCTACATTGAGCTTGAATTCATTTCCGTAGCTAGCTAGCCTTGATTCGGTTACTGCCGGTGCTCAAAGCAAGCTCAAGATTACATTTGCTAGCTAGCTTAGGCTAGCCAGAGCCACCAGGGCCGATGTGTTGGAGACCTGCTTAGCTAATTTTATGATTATAAGTTTGATAGCTAACTCATTTCTATTAGTAAGCACCAGACTTCAAATTATATTAATGTGCCATGTCAAGTATGCAAAATGTGGTACCGGTATGGAGCTAGCCGCTAGATCTAATGTTAGCACGTCACACTCAAGAGCACAAACGTCCATTATTTCCAACACACGCAAGGCTCCCCCTTTCAATCGGCCTTAAAACGTTGTCTTACCGTGTGTTCGTGCTCATCTGCGTCGACAATTAATAATACACCCACTGTAATAACAAACAGTACCGCTGCAATCTTCTTCCTGGAAGAACCCATTATTTTCTGTTGAAGTGTGCAGAAAGATCTGGGATATTAGCTTTGCAGGGCTATCCCACCTTCTTCCTGGTTGTGACTAGAGGTAATTTTTAGGGATGCTCTCATACGCAAATTGCGTAAAGAATTTCACGGGAACTCATCGCAACCAAAGACGATTGACTCAAATATATCACGTGGTTCAATTCCTCCATTCACATATAAAACAGTGAATAACGAAACACTGCCTGCGCACCATCCGCAACCTCCGGCCACGTCATCCGACGACCAGCAGTGGAGTTGCTCCATTGACACAATACACTGGATATTCGTGAAATATTAGAAGTTGCTACTTAATGACATGGATCTTTTTTTTCTTTCTTTTTTTTCAGTTTAACGAACTACATACATTTTAACACAAAAATGGTGTACTTCCTATTATTTGAATATAATTACTTGTATGATCTTTGAGCAGAATAGAGTAAGAAATAACTACAGGTAACCTAACACGTCACACCAAATGATTACCTGAGCCATAGTACCGTATGCTATTATGCTAGTTAAAAGTATTTACTTTCAACATACACATTGTAGCGTTATCATTAGCACTATTAGACATACTATTAGGCCTACAGCCTGTTACGTTAAAGTGTTTGAACTTTAAAAGTTGATATATTCAGGAGGCGAATAGTGTCAACTCTCTTGCTTATTTATTTTTGCCGCTGCCAAACAACAAGACCACAATTTACCGCCATAAAGCTCCTAATCATAGTATGCATGCCTGGGAAATGTGATAATATTTCTACACAAAACCCGTATAAACACAACTGTGTGAATTATAACTATAATAGCATAGTCTGTGGGTGAGTATTCACCACAGATCCAACAATTTCACGTGGGAATGCTGCAATGCGGTTTAAAATAAATAGGTTGAATTTAAACAAACTAGTTAATTATTTCATAATCTAACCAGTCACAGAAACATGAATCAAACCGTACAATGCAAGTCCAGCAGATGGCAGTAAATTGATACAATAAACTGGTTTAATTTAGAAATATTTTGACTGTTATCTCCTACTAGTACTACAGAACATAGTATACGTGATTAAAAATGTGTAGGCCCACAGTGTTTTCGACAGACCACAAACAACATTAAATTACAATACATTTAGTGCACTGTATCTTCTGCTCACGTCTGAGGGCATCTGTTTGTCCTTTCCTTACAATGACAGCACAAACTTCCTGTTTAAAAGAAACATTTAGTTTAAACAATCAGGTTTGAAACCATTCAATTTAACAATACTATAAACACTTAATGAAATTGTTTCTCACTCAATGATGTCAGGCAGCAGGGGGTCTTTATATAATCCATTGTGCAGATATCCAAGAGAACCAGTAAATGAAACCATCTTGACACGCTCAGGGTTGTGGTATCTTTGTGCTGTCTTATACATCTATGAAAAAAAGTACTATATTTACTATTTATGTAAGGTAAAATAAAGTTCTACATAGAGAAAGAAGAAAACATGTAATAAGCATTACAGTATATTGACCTGTTCAGCCAACTGAATGGGAGCTAAATGATCATCTTCTGCATGAAGGATTAGTAAAGGACTTCTCATTTTCTTTAAACTGCAAATTTAGAAATGCAAGTCACTACAAATTATTTGAGACCCTTTGTGGATTTATACTTTTAAATGCATTTCATGGTAAAAATTTTGATGAAAACTTACTTTTCCTCATTAGGAAAGATAATGGGGTATTCCGACATTGTGTCTGAGAAAAGGCACTGTAAATATTTGCTGGGATACTTCCAATAAAACTTAACACAGAAGGGAAAAAAACAATGGTCAAATAAAAAAAAATTGTAAAAGCTAACAATTATGTTAAAGTATTTGATAGGTATATACCCAATCAAAGGGAAAACAGGGGCTTTTTTGTGGTGCTCTTAGGAATGCGCCCTCAAGAATCACACCGTCAACGATGATACCTGAAGATGAAAGTCACCATTTGATCTACAATTGTATGCAATGCCTAACATCTATAATCATCTAAGCATTATTTCCTTTCCCCCTTTAAAGTCTTAGGTATCACAACCTACCGTGATCCAGCAATTTGACTGCTGTGTTTGTAGCTACTCTGAAAGAAGATAAGAAGGGTATTAGTAGCCTACATCATCCTTCCTATTTGAAAACCTTCTGTTTCAAACAAAGTATTGCTTACTGTATTATTGCAGCTGAAACAATGTTTATTATACTACTGTAGTGTAGGCCTATTACACACATAATGAGTCCAACTTGTGTAACTGTTCACATTACCTTCAAATATCAAAAGTAGAAACTAAATAAAACTGCTCCACTGTAACTCAATTTACAATAACATTTGTTTGTTTGTTTGTTTGTTTGTTTGTTTGTGGAAAATGCGATCATCATCCCCAGACCTGTATCAGTATGGAGAAATTATAGTATTTGCAATTAAAAGAGTAAGTCCTGTTAGCCTGGATCCGCCCGCTCAGCAAAAACATTTTCGTTGAGATTATAGGATTGGAAACCCTGTTTGCATTAGAATTTTCACAGCGACACTGCTGGCAGACCAATCAGGGTGGGTTACTGAGATAACGTTGAAACCAAGCATGTTTCTAAATGTTGGTAGCTAGATGAAGTGAAATGAACAGTTGTAGCAACGCCGATAAGATAAATGCTGTTAAATGCTGCTAGTTTCAAAATGAACCAGAGGTCTACACCCAGTATGAGGAAATGACTGTGAACACTTCCCAATGGAGCATATGGAGACCCTATACACAAAGATAACAGTGGGTCTGGTTACACCAGGCTAAAGTCTTGTACCCTCAATTGAGGAAATTCCAACTAAAAAACAGTTTAGAAAACAACAGTAAATCAACGAGCACTTTCTGCTTCTGTCTTACCCGGTGCCAATAGAGTGTCCCCAGATAATGAGCAGGCTGCTTCCAATGCGTGCCTTAACCCACTGATACAAGTATAGGGCATCAGTGGTCACACCTGCTTCAGTGGGTTCACCAGTAGAATCTGCAAATCCTGACACAAGTTCACAAGAGTCCACAATAACATCAGCTGTTGTACATGTTTAATTTGTACAGCCACAAGATGGCAGCCAGTAAAGCCCATACTAAAGGGTTCACAGATCACATCAAGAGAATGGATAGATTATGCAACTAGAATTACAAGCCTATAAAAACATATATCATATCCAATATAGCATATCAAATATGTTTAATAGAATAAAAAGGTATATTTACTAACCTCTGTAGTCCATTATCAACACGTGGTAACCAAGTGCACTCAAAACCTGTTGATACACTTACATTATTAGTGTCAGTGACTACTACTAGTCTATAAAATATTATTTTGTGCTGGAGGTAACTCACATTTCCTACTCCCACTCGATGAGTGGCTGCCCTGTGTAAATGAGTTTAAACGTATACAACTAACAGGTCGTAATATTTTCTTACTTAATTTGAAGCCACAATAGTAATTATCCTCATCTGTCATACCTTGTTCCTCCATTGCCATGGAGATATATGAAAACTGGACTTCCATCACCTAGTGAATTCTGGTACCATGACAGGTCCTTCCCCTGTGCTTCTTTCCACTTACTTTCTGGGACAGTGTGCCTTGAAGGTGTGAAAACAGCCGTTACATGTTGCTACACTGGCGTCTGAGAAAGACAGCTAGACATGGATTTAACTCACCATACACCAAGTGAGACTCCTTCCTCAGACGTAAGGTACATGTTGATGGTGTGGTTAAGGTGGAGCTCACCAGGTTGACTGAAGTCAACAAAAAATGGTATCTTCACTGCAAACAGACACTTCATTTAATTGTATTGTTAGTACTAAATGCACTGGTTAAAGGAACACTGATCCATTTCGGATCGCCTCCACACCTCAGAAATTCCTCCCCAGCTCACAGTTTATGTTTTAAACATAACACACGTGGATATGGGGTAGGTGCGACTACAATATAATCACTGTGTGCCTGCTGTAGATGTAAGGTATTCCAAACAGTTGTCAACCACAACACAAGAAGGGCTATTATTGCTGTACATTCTAACCACAAATTGACTGTGAGCATAGCATAGGCATACACATGCTTAATATTTTGTATACAATGGAATTTAAAATGCACTCACTTCTGTGAGAATAAACAAGCTGTTTCACTGCTTCTGGAAATATGTACAACATAAAAGGCACCAAAACACAAGTTGCAAACAATGCTAGTAAGCCTCTTTTTCCACAAAGCCAGAATCTGGACCTGAGAGACAGAGGAAAAGAGAAAGGCTTTACGATGACCATCTCCACCATATACTCATGTCCTGTCAAAGCAAAGTGTGTGTCTACCAACCAGGCACCAACCTCATAAAAAGTGTGTCTTTGCTTGTTTTTTGCACGCCAGAAATATCTGGCGTGATGTCTTGATCACACGTGCCAGTCACTCGTTTTCTCATTATGTAGCCTATAGGACCATTAATATGACATAAACGATCTGCCACTGTGTCGCCAGGTAACGTGTTCACAGTAACTGAAGCTATTTAGTTATCTATCTCTGAAGTCAAACTCCAAAACATTGCAAAGTTCAGGGAAAGGAAGGAGGGGTCAGCTCAGATAAGGTGGTATATACGTTGTTAACGTTGTTCGAGCGTTGTTTGTAGGGATGTAACGCAACGCCACCTTAACTCAGGACATAACAGTTTGCTATTATGAATTTCATGATTAGAATTTCAAACGATTTGTGTGAATGTGCACGTCTGACAACCAAACATTAACCATATATAACACAGTAATACATATAGGCTATCGAGGAGTTTGTTGATCTAAGTTAAAGCTTTCTGAATCAGTACATAAATAGTTTTCCAAGCTTTATTACTCCAATCGAATATTTCTCTTGGGGTTTTAGAGACCTGGAAGAGTTATGCTATCACAAAGATTTTAATTGTAGGCTAAGCTACTTGGAACAGCTCAATAAATTACATGGTTTGCTTTAATTCATTAGTTTGCAAACATTACACGCTGACAGGTTTAAATGAGTAAACACTTATAATCATGTTAACCAGCCATTAGAAATATATGATCCATGATTCATGATGGAATGCATATATATTTACATTATGCATTATGCTATTAATAATGTAACATTCATGCACAGGACCATGCAAACGGTATATATTAAAAGCAACAAACCTGTAACTGTACAGGTTATCTGACTCTAAGTGTATGAAATGGTAGATGAAGCATGTGCACATGTAAATGCTGTTAGACAGAAAGATCCTGCCCTTGCAGTGTAACAGCGCCAACAGAGAGGGAAGTAGATTTGTTTTCTTGAAGCAGATGTCTCAGGTACACACCAAAAGTCACCTAGAATGGTATGAACCCGTAAGAAAAGGCAAACTGATTAGACATGCCTGTGAATAGCTAAACATTATTCGTACCAACACACGTGGGTACACACACAATCACATGCACTTTGACTTTTCACAGGCTTCACACGCACGCACGCACACGCACACGCACACACACACACACATGATGGAATAGGCTACTAATTGTTTTGACTAACCTTTCCAGTGCGACAAGCAGACAAAGCCAAGAGTGGGACTTTGGTCTTTGTCGCTGTGTCTTGGTTAACACCAATCATTTGGCACCTTTCACATCGACCTGCAACCTGCGGGTTAATGACAGAAGACGCATATTAGTTTTCAATTGCGTTTTTGGAAGCCATCATTTATCTCAAACGCTCATTTTACCACAAAGCGAGTCTTCCCAATAATCAAGTGTGACCAATTATCCTCCTCAAATGGCTTCATTCCCGAAATGACTAAATTGGCTCTGAAGCGACCGATGAGATTCTGTGTGTCAAGGATCTGGTGGTCTTCTGAAGGATCCTTTCTGTTTTAGTATTAAATGACAAAATATGTTACAGAGCTGGATGTTTCTGTATTAGCTTGCCTAATTATCGTTTGCAATTATGTAATGATACACTGGACTATGCCCCTAGGGGAATTTGTATGGTCACTGCAATATAGCGGTGGAACTTGCCATTATCCACCAAAAAGATAACCTATCATGATTTATCTTTATATTTATTTAAAGTGTAACTGCACACCAGCTCTGATCCTGACTCCACCCACTACAACTTTGAAAAATGTGTCAAGGAGCTGAGTGAGGGGGGGGGGGGGGGGCTGAGAAGGAGACCCCCATTAACATTAACATTAACATTAACATTAACATTTGAATTTGATGACATATGAGCATACTGTGTACTGATAAAAACCAGCCAGGTCCTCGGGTGATTTGAAATGGATATGACGAGTAGTTTTCAGCCCATAAAATGCAGATTTTTATAAAAACAGGAATGTTGTCAATATTAACAATAGCATTGATGTACTGTACATCATCACAGATCAGTCCTATTACTTCGTTTACAGCTCAAAAAACACATTTTATGGTGCAGTTACACTTTAATGGATGTTGCTATCCTATACAGTATATTTTGTGACTTACATGAAATTGTATAGCTATTACTAGTTAAGTAAAAAGGGGGTGTGATTCATAACAAGTTCAAAACACCTACTGCATGTAAAATGTTATACTTATAGATGCGTTGTAAGGTTGCTATATGGACATTGTGCACCACAACATCACATGCTGAAATGTGTATGTCTTTCACCTGCTTCTTATGTGTTCCTGAATGAGTTCCACACTAGCACGGTTGATCATGAGATACTGAGCTTCGTTCACTAAGGAGAGGGCAGCAGACTTGGCCCCTATCAGCAAAACAACATATTACCCCATGTTTTCAATGTCATAGTGAACCCATCCCTGTCTTAGAACAACACATGACCTCTGCAAAGGTTGACTATAGTTTAATGTGTTCATTAAAGTTGCTATCACATTCCATAAGCAAGCCATAAAAACATAGGCCTCTAAGGCCAAAACAATGTAATTTCATATTTGTTCTGAGTCATTACGTTCGACTGAAAAGTAATGAAAGAAAATCAGAGTCGGGCAGGACAAATATATACCTTCACCCAGCCCCTCTCTCGTACCTCTGGTAAAATCAGGGCTTTGTTTTATCAGACGACAGGACTGTGCAAGGAAGTCTGAAAGCCACAACGCCGCTTCATCCCCACAGTCCACAGTTTGCACCCTGGGGAGAAGGAAGGGCATTGTACTGTCCTGGGGGAAATAAGGTCCGACTGGGTTTTTTGGTTCTCTATTGGGTGTTACATCTAAACCCACAACCAGGAGGAATTTGTGTTTGATGCAGATTTGTTCAACTAGTCTGTCAGAAGAGATTAAAACCCTTGTACATTATTATGTTTTATATGTCTTATGTTTACATTAAGGGTATAAGCATCTCTAGCAAAGAATAATATAGATAGAATGGGAGAACATACAGTATATTATGCTGTATATTCTGCAGCTTTTAAACTGTTATCCTTATGGGGTTTTTAAATACCAGCTCACCTGTCACCACAAACCTTACTCTGACACACCCGTTGGTTTGTGCAGAGTGAATTGTTATTTTCTAGAGGAACTGACATGGTATCCATTCCTGAGGGGAAAGGACAAAACATTGTAAATACACCATATACATTGTGTCAGAAAAGTATCCTGAAAATGTAATTTGGAAATACAGTATATTAATTAGTTTCAATGAAATCATCCACAAACTACAATGAATAGAGTAGAATGATAGACCTGATGCTTGCAGCAGCAATGTATTTGACGCAAGATGGACTTGTGGTTGAATGAGGCATAATCGTGGCTCCCTCTTTTGACTCAAACACACACCGTTGACATTCACCACCATCCAAGCTCTGTCATACAGTAAGCCCAAAGGCCCCACTGGCCAGTCAAGGACCTGAGTAAACAACAGCACATTGTAAACGCAAGACAGAGAGCACAGAATCAGTTAGAGAGAGAGAGAGAGAGAGAGAGAGATAGAGATAAAGAGAGAGAGAGAGAGAGAGAGACCTCCAATGCTCCACATGATTTGATGGGGTATATGTAGATGTTAGTCAAGGTGTAAGGCTCCCTGCCCTCTTTTGCTTTTCCTGTCATAAGTACACCCCTGTGTCCTTCCTGTGATCCTAGAGGATTATGTCGCCCGTCTACTGGGCTGTATATTCTCACTGGAAGGTCTTGATTGGAGTCGGAAGCTATTTTTAGTGTTTGGAGCCTGATGTGGTCCACTCCCACCGGCTTCTCTACAAAGCAGTCGACCACAAAGTTCAGGAAGTTTTGACAATCTTCAAAAGTTGACGTGTAGCCAAAAGACACGCGCACAGATCCCGTGGCTCGGCCATCCACCATGTCTATGCGGTCTCCACATACATGGCCAGCCTGGAGGGGAATAGACGAAACATGTCCTGGATGCCACCTAATCACATACAGGTTTCATCATACTGTATACTGTAAACTGTCTCATCACCTGTAGATTCCTTTTCATATCATTGTTGCTGATGCCAAGGAAGTGCTGGCAGGCCCCTGTGTTGCAAAAGCAGCCTGTGCGCAGGTGTATATTATGAAGACTGGCTAATTTGTCTACCTGCAGGGAGGGAATAGAGTAACTGCGTGGTACACATACTGTATGTAACTAACTGTAGTGTGTAATGAGTGCGGCTGGTTTATTGCATGCACCTGAGTGTAGCCGACCATTCGTCCGTGACAGTCCAGCAGGTTGAAGTTAAGGATTGCACCCTGTGTGCTTGGACTCTCAAACTGGCCTTCCGTGTACAACTGAGCCACTGGCCGTCCGTTGCCATGGCGAAGACTTGACAGCAGCATGTAGGTGTAGCGTGCTAAGCCGAAAGTGTGAAGCTGGATGTTGTGCATGCCCCCTGGAACCCAACAGGAATAAAGCACTGGCTATTAAGGTGGCATTGGAGTGGATGCATGTTGCATGAGTATTATTACTCATAGTTATTCAGTTCCCCCTACAAATCACATTTGATCTGATTACCTGTGATCTTGTACAGAGATTCAAAACTATGATTTAGTGCGATGATGTCCAGGAACGAAATTGTGCCGTCTTCAAATCTTGACAGAGAAATTAATCACACACACACAGAGAAGAAACGCACGATGAGACAATGTGATATTATAACTGACAACAATTGTAAGTTATAATCAGATTTGGACATTCACATTTCATATATTCCAATGAATGTCTCAAGTAAAAAACCTACAACACAACATAACATAAAACCTCACCTGGCAGATATGTTTGCTGTCGGAACAAAATAGTCCTCTCCTGCGAGGTAGGCAGCTGCAGTACCCCCACCAAAATAAGTCTTTCTAAGTAATTTGGCCGTGTCTTTGCGCACGAGAAGAGCCCCTAGGCCTGTGGGGAAGCCAAACATCTTGTAGAAGGAGACGGGGATGAAATCGGCAGGGCACTCCTGCAGATCCAAAGCTGAACAGCTGACGAGAGAGGCCGCATCCAGCAGCACAAACCAGCGGCCCTCCATGTCACACGCTGGATACAGGCGTCTGGCCTGGATGCCTGCCACGTGACCCAGGGGGTACTTCATGCCAGAGAAGTTGCTCTGTGCCGGGTAACAGAAGAGGTGTGGCGTCTGGCAAGCGCTATCCCTATCCACAGCTTCACGCTTCGCCCGGCTTTCCACATCCTGTGGTAGAACGGCTAGGTCAGTGGCGCCGCGCTCTGCCGCCAGAGCTCTAATGCCTATCACTGATGTGTGGTTGTCAGTGAGGTAGCAGAACTGACTCGCGTCGTGCGTTGCAGTTTGTGGGCTCCAGGGAAAGCTCTCGGCCACTAATTTGAGAGCTGCTGTACAACCAGAGATGAAAATCACACAGTATTCCTCTGGGGTGGTGTTGAAATGCTGCAATACCCTGCAAGAAATCCTTCTTTTTTTTTGGGTTGTTTTTTTTAATCCTCATTTCAGCAAGCAAATTAAAGTGGTAGTGTGTAACATCATTATTAGATTATGATACTTATGTGTTTTCAGACCTCTTGTTTTGGACAGGATAATTGTAATGTTATGCATGCATAATATCTGAGCAGAGCACAATGAGTTTGCCTCACTTTGCCTCCAGTCACTATGAAATCCTGAGCTAAACCTACATGCTACATGCAAGTTATAGCAAATGTACACATGCACATGCCAAATGCAGTGTCTTCAGTATCATATAAACTCACCACTAATACATATGGCTATCACTACAGACAATTACACACTACCACATATTAACAATCACAATAGCAAACAACACATTAAATTTGCTTTGATGAAAAGTAAAGGATTTACCTGAACCTGACACGCTCTATAGTGTCATGTGTTAATATGCTGCTTGGGCTATGGCTGTGCGGGTTGCCTGTAGGTAGACAGTACGGTTTAACTCAAATAAAATAGACTATACTAACATAAAACAATTGCTTTATGAAACGCTCACTCTCCCCTCACCATAAATATTTGTTGTAATGTCATGACAGAAAGCTCGGGTAAGCGACTCAGGATACAAAGCAGCCGCAGCATGGTCCAGATAGGTTAATCCTGTGTTGAAAAAAGTGTTTTATAAACTCGGTGGACATAAAACGTAGGCCTACTACGATGCATTGGAACGATCTATGAAAACGAAATTCACCAAAATTACCCTTTATCCTTGTGAAATCCCTTTCAATGACGTCTCGTAGCCTTTCTGAGTAACCATAATATCCCCAAACTTCCTTGAAACTTTCTAAAGTGCAGAGTTCTTGAAAGTCCATTATTGCTTTGGCGTGAAAGGGGGACAGCTGTTATTGGCAGCGCGTGTGTTTTGAAAATATAAGAATAGTTTGCAGATCAGGAACACGACAGATATCGTCTTAACTACGAAGTCTAAAGTTCGCCATAGCTTATAGTCGAACTCAGCAAACCTGCTTCACGTACTGTAAGTTAGTAGGTTTACACATTGATTTCTACTTCGGATTCCTACTTTGAGCGTGACGTTGTTGGGATGTAGTCCATAGTCGACGATATGACGCGTGGCTTTTTTTTCAGACAAACTTTGTTTCATGTTGTCGTGACTTGGTCTGAAAGAATACCGTGACAGTCAAAAACGCTACAGTAGGCTGGCTATAGTAGGCAGGTGAAAACTTCACGAAATTAAGTCATTAATCACATTTATGCATGCGCTATGCACACGAAAAATACATTGATGTTTGTAAATTGATTGTGTTTGTGGGATAGACTAGTTGCATGGTGTCGAACGATATCAAACAATTAGGGCCATTACCTTTTAATTAATGATCATAGGCTAGCAATCAATTAAAATCACATTGCCATCAAAAACGCTACAGTAGTAGATAATGAAACGAAATGAAATAATGAATCACCTATGCATGCATGCCCTATAGGTTATGCACATGAAAAATACGTTTATATGTATTGTTTGTGGGGGCGGGGTAGACTAGTATTTGCATGGTGTCAAACGATATCAAACAAAATAAAACCATGACATTTTCATTAATTATTATAGGCTATTACTTTAAAATCACATTGCCACTCGCCATACTGTAAAAAACACTGCTTTCAGAAATGTAACCTATCTGAGATTTCTGCATAGGCTATTTAGACTATAGGCTACTGGTTCTTGTAGTTGAAGGATTATGGGATGATTTATTATATGAATGTAGGCTATTAGGCTAAAGCATCTCCTATGAATTTTCTGAAGTTTCTATCCAACATAATTAAGAGTTACAATATTGTCATGTGTATGCTATATGACTATAACTCTTAAGTTATAGATATATTCATTTTTTTAACACCCTACCAAGTTTTTATTATGGAAGAACTATGTATCTGAATTCTGTCTCCATAGGAAAAAGTAGGTTTGAGGCCCAATGGTTGGAGAGAGACTACCATGATGCTCACGCAGCTATCATTGTCTGTGCAATGCAGTGAAAACTAATTAAATATGCCACTTATGCTCCACTGATTCATTTCCTTCACAATTTTGAATCTTAGCTGAATACATTTGTGCAGAAGGGCGGCATTGTATCCACTATGGCCTCATTACTTGGGGTCTGGTGTGGGGGAGGGGATGGAGGGGCTGGGGAAGGCACCCCGTGAAGCCATTGTGCTTAACACAAGCCGCCACCTCATCCACGACAATGTCCTGCCCAGTGATCAATTAGTCAGGTGTTAGGTACGCAGATTTAGTACGCAGACATTTACTTTTAGGAGAAGGCCGGTCTTGTTGATGCAGGACGCTCCTCGTGTCTCTGCCGTTGAGCACAAGAGTCCTGCCGAGTCCTCAGTCACAGAGTTACAAGCGTTAACAAAGTCTAACAAAGTCTACAAAAGGGACAGGGCCTTTCCCAGCTTTGTGGAAGTAGTGTTTGTAACTGTAGCCTGCTCTATCTGTGCTTGGACAGTGTCCAGCCAAGGCTCTTTGCCCTGCCCTCAGGCCTCCTCTGTGAGTGGATGTGTCTACTCCTGTGGCACTGACGGGGATGCGGGTTTTACTTACCCTGCATAGGGGCTTATCTTGGGCTAAGCTGAGGGACTAATAGCAAAGCCAGTCTCGTTCCAGCCGGTCTGAGGGCACGGGAGCCATCTGTCTACTCTCTGTGCTATAACTGATAACAAAAGGGACAAACATTTAACACGGACTCTACATTAAAGAGACATTCATTGTGACGATACCAGGGTTAAGTGCGACGAGCATTCTTCAGAATAAGGTTAGTCTATGTTCATTATTCCTCTAACATTACTGGCCTGTCACACACACACACACACACACACACACACACACACACACACACACAAACAGGAGATACAACATGAGGCATACTGTAGAATATATTTTAATTATTCTACCATGTACAATGGAAAGAACATATATCTTGAGGAAATATTGATTAGGTTGGGGTGAGGACTTGGCTAAGCAGGTAATGTGTATGCTTGGATATTCCTTAGTCTGTATGCCACTGTTGTTGAACATGTACACCTATATAAGAGCCCACAACCCCTGCCCACTCCAATAATATAAACGATGGATATCAGAAAATAGATGGTTCTCCAATCTATACTTCTCTACTTCTGTGTTTTCTGTGGAATTCTGTGGAATGTTTGGCCCCCCAAGACCCCCTGGTTACCAGCGGTTGTTAGGGAAAGTAGGTCCTAACTGGTTATTTAGATATTATTTGCGATATGTTTGATATATAGCATTATCACTAGTCCATTTTTAACAATGTTTAACTTATTTATCAACTGTAGACCTTTTGGTACACCGCCGTGCTAAAGAGAAATCTTTAAAGATCTTTATTTCTGTATTATTAAATGTTAATTTGTTTTCTTCACAACATACTGTATATAAATAAACAGACATACATAAACCATCCAAGTAATCCCTATTGTTCTCCATAATAAAACAAGATGAATGTATTTTCTTAAAATGAATGTCCTATTTACTGTCAGCAGCACATTTCCGACTTTCAGCATATTACGAGTTGAGTTTTGATCACCCCTCAGCCCTTAATGGAGAATGGTTTGTGGTAGTGTGTTCTGAAGTCTTGAGAGGGTGCTGACATGCAAGAGGTGACAGAAATAGGTCAAATGGGTTTTAGCATTAACTCAACAAATCCCAGTGGATTAGACTGTGATGCTGCTGTTTTTACATGTCATGCGCTGTAACTTTGTAACACTGAGGAAGAAATAGCTCAAGATAAAAATAAAAAATAAAAAAGAGTGATACACTTGACTAGACAAGCTATTTTATCTCTGCTTTATCAGAGATGATATTGATAATACTTGACTAGTGTCAAGCCTGGAAAAGTAAATCTATGCTTCTTTATTATTTTATTATTTTATAATTTTCACATAAATTCAGACATTTCATTTTATTTTGATATAATAATAATAATAATAATAATAATAATATGTTTTATATCATGCTATGTAAGGTTAACATGGTCCACAATGAGATTTATTGTATCAGTAGTTGATCTAAGATAATCACATTTGCCATGCTTGAGTCAACATCATGCTTGTCTTTCTTTTAATTATTTTTTTATAGGTTTGGAATGGATCCAGATAATTCTTTATTCATTGGTTTGGGTGAGTATTTTATGGGGTTAAAGTTCGTGCATTGCAAATATTATTATACATAAAACTGAGCAATAGAATTTAATTGAGTTCTATATAAACTTGGAGCACCTCATAAACATTCACAAAGAGTACTCTCCAATGCATAATCGATGCAATGTATTTTTCACCATACACATCGTACTGTATGGCTGACCTCAACTTTTAAGCATTCTATCTTAATATGGTCCTATATTGAACTCAAAATATCAATATTATGTAAAACTGAATGTTAACCTTTTTACACCATATGGAGAAATATACTGTATATTAAAACAAATGTTTTGCAATGTGTGTGACTCTTTAGAGACAGTTATGTCTAGTGACATCCATCCTTGATACAAATTGTAAATGTGGGAGACAGTAGATATTTGTTGTCCTCAGCAACAAACATCTACTTTATCCAAAAGCACTTTTATGTTTGGATTGAATTTAAGATACAGTTTAGTGTGAACATCACAACTATGGATATATGGTTGTGTTTATTCTGTATTAACAAAAACAAAGGAAATAGCTTTAAAGGAGCATGCTTTTCAGCTATGTTCATGTTGGCACAAGTCAAGAATGATCCAAGAGAAATCTTTTACATTTCCGTATTAATAATGCAGAGCTGATGCATGGCACAACATAGAATTTCAATGAACTTGTAATACAATTCTGCCCATATTTACTTTCTTTTCAGAGTGTTAACTTTGAAGTGTGGAACGTTTGAAGTCTGATAAGGAGGAAATGGCTTCAGATGGGGGTCTAAATGTTACTCTCACACTAAGGCTCTTGATGCATGGCAAGGTAACCAGCTGCCTCCATACTGATAAATCAAGATCATTTGATATGTGGCTAATATACAAAGTTGAAAAAAAAGTTTGAAAATATCAAATAACTGTAGCAAAGTATTTAGCAGGGAAGTGTGTTATAATATTGTAAGCATATTTTTAACAGTTTTTATGTTCTAAATGCTTTTTAAAGTGTATACATTTGTATGTCTTTATACACAGGAAGTGGGGAGTATAATTGGGAAGGTAAGCTTATTTGTTCATTTTATTTTTATATTCTGGTTTGCTTATTTTTTCTATTTAATCTATATCTTTTTTCTAAACAACACTAGAAAGGGGAAACAGTTAAGAAGATGAGAGAGGAAGTAAGTTTGGCAAAGGCAACAGTAAGGTGTAAACATTTCTGCTGTTTTATTCTCAGACCGGTATGAAAGCTGAAAACTGTGAATCTGTGTTTCTAGAGTGGAGCCCGCATCAACATTTCAGAAGGATCGTCTCCTGAGCGAATAGTGACCATCACAGGACCTACAGAAGGCATCTTTAGAGCTTTCTCAATGATTGCTGAGAAGTTTGAGGAGGTCTGTATATAGGTGGAATATAGGGTGCAATCAATGTGGTCACACCTTTATGGAACTATGTGTTTCAATAAATTGATGCTGTATTTCAGAGATCTTGAACATAGCCTTTTGTCAATTAGATAGACTTGTCAAAATATTTGACATATGTTTGAACTCTCTCCAAGGATATTACTGTAGCAATGACAAACAACAATGTGACAAGCAAGCCCCCTGTGACTCTACGCCTGGTGTTTCCAGGAAGCCAGTGTGGTTCACTGATTGGGAAAGGAGGCTCCAAGATTAAGGAGATCCGAGAGGTATGCTATTACACATCAGTAACATTTTAGACACTTTGGTTTTTGCATATAAATCGTTGTTTGGTTGTGGATTTAAGCAAACCTATATGACATTCTTACTTTCTCTCCCTGTGAAAATGGTGGCTAGGCACTCGTGTAGAATGAACAATGTTTGCAAATGCCCGTTCAAATATTTGAAGCGACAATAAAATGTGAATGTAGCTGCTGTCTGCATACTAAAAGCACAAACCACACATGTAAAAAGTAAACGTGAAATCATTTCAGAGAAGGTGCTTTGTAAAGTGAATGACGGGAGCCTTAGTCAGCCCTCGCCTTCTGCTCTGTGACAATGGTTAGACCACCGGTGCCCAGGTGCAAGTGGCTGGAGACATGCTGCCGGACTCTACGGAGAGGGCTGTCACAATCTCAGGAACTCCACAGGCCATTACTCAGTGTGTGAGACACATCTGCTCCATCATGCTAGAGGTACAGTAAGTGCTATCACACAGAAAAGCTCCTCACCCACTCTGTGATATTGTTTCAAGTCAGGTTTCAAGTCAAGTTTATTTATGTAGCCCTTGTGGCTCAATAACATTACAGTCCCAAAGCGTTGCACAGGCCCACATTTCACCTTTCGTCTCGCGGACGAAAAAATGAGGGAGACAATGTGACCAGCTGCTATTTATTTTCAATGAGAGTGGGTGATTCACAGCGACAATAGACGCTGCAAGTCAACTAGGCAAGACGAAAAAAGACTACAGGTCTATTTTATGCAAATACTGAGCAATGCGACATGGCGACTACCAATGGGTGCGAAGGCAGCGTAACACACATTGCTGAGTCAAAGTAACCACAAGCCAAGAATGCCCACAAGCAACAAGCATGTTGTTGTTGGTTTTGCCGTCAATGTTAGGATAAGGCACTGAAGGGAGAGGGGTTTCTGGTTTTATTGAGTTCAAATGTCAACAATCCTTTTCTAGCATCACCGACTAAACCTTTTAATGAAAGTTAACTGTAGGTAGGATTTAGGAGCTACAAATGTATGGTCATTTCTTTGAATTGCCATTAGACATTGTTCAGCTATCAGTGAGTGAAATGTGAGAATACTGTATCTGCTCTCGTTGATAGCCCCCGGCTCTATAAATCGATTTAGATTTTTGAGCTGCCTGAAATAATTCTTAACCAATCAGCGCCTCTTTCCTTGATTGCTCTGGCGAAAATACCAGGAATCTACCTTGCCTGTCAATCACACGCGTGTGCACACAGCTGCTAAAACAGGTATGTGAATGGGCTTCACAATGGCAGACCACAGGGCTCCAGAGGGAGTGAGCAAAAGAGGAGGGGTTGATTGGGCTGTTGATTTTCATAATCTTGTTCTTTTTCAGCAAGCTCTCGATGCAATTGACATATCTTACTTATTACAGTACAAAAGCTTTAGCAAAATAGACCAATTTTCAGATGTCAGAAACTAAAGATGTTAAAAAATGTCTTAAGATGTAAAGCATCTTCACATACACTAATATCTCTATAATTGGTCTTTTCTTTTCTGTCCTGATTTGTCATCGTATGATTGTGTCTGTAGTCACCTCCAAAAGGAGCCACTATTCCATATCGCCCCAAGGCTATGCTAACAGCTAACCACGCTGTATTAGCACAACAGCACCCTGCACCAGTAAGTGACATATTGACTGACCAATTGGAACATTTGAAATTACACTGTAAATGTTTCTTTTTTATATGTAGACCAACAGTAAAAACAACATAATTTTGCCAGTAGAGGGTTCACAACTATGCAATTTCCCAACACATTTTTTTTATACTGCGCGACTCAAAATGCATAATTTTAATATCTGAGGTTTTACATAATATGAACTGTACGCATTAAAAGTGACAGTCTCTCTATTAGGATGCTTTGTTATTATGACATGTATTTTTGTTTAAATGGAATTCATATTTAGAGGAATTAAATGATATCTAAATATAGAATAATTCATGTTATATAATAACTGGTTTGAGAATGCAATAGAATGCGATAGACTTGATACAAAAGTTGTAACTGATAAGATACCGATACCGGAAATATATCAGTCACTAAATCTTTCTCCTTATTCGTTCAAGGCCTTTGCAATTCCAGGGCAGTATGCGTTTGCACACCAAGATGTAAGTGTGTTATTCTATTTGAAAACCTGTCCTAATAACCTAATCCTGCCCTCTCCCTCTACGCAACCACAACACTCTCTGTGCACCCTATACTCTGTGAAGGTGAAACTTCAGAATTACTAACACTAACAAACAGCACTGTGCCGCATTTGAAATCAATGTGGTACCAACTGGAAATTATAAGAATAACAATTGATGAATTAGCAACACAAGCTATTACTACGAGCACTACTGCTGACATCCACCAGTGCAGTGTGTAAAACACACAGTACACTATGCTCTATATAGCCCTCCACAATCACACATTTACATTGTTGATGATGTTTGTGAACATCAGTTTGGTCTACATTGTAGTTGTCAGCTCCTCTGAAATACCGTAATCAATTTTGATTGGCTAGTTCTAACCTCCTTCCTGCCCTGCAGCTGACCAAGCTTCACCAGTTGGCTATGCAGCATATTCCCCTCCCTTCCCTTGGGCAGAGCAACCCTACTTTCCCTGGTACGTACCCAAGGCTCCCTGGGGAAGTCCATCCACCCCTGTCTCTGTGTGCTCCTTTTCAAATCACACCATCAAAGCATCCTTTCTCCTCAAAGAGGAGTCTCTCTCTGTTAATGCTACTTAATGCTACTTAATGCTGTCACTGCTATAATGTGAGACATACTGTAATGTTGCAGAATGTTGTGTTGGCTTCTGTCTGTGTATTTCAGATCAGATTACATCAACAACTGTATATCTTATTATTACCCAAAGTAACTTTTAGAAACATAATGTTGAACAGATTTTTTACTTTTGGGTCAAACAAGAAGGTTGACCTAAATATATTCTCAATATATTTAGAATACAATAATTAATTAAAATTAAAATGAAATAATAACTACAATTTCTCACCTTATCTCACACCTTCCTAAGTTACATTTCCTGCCAAACCACCCTGTTCAAAACGTGTCCTGCCATATCATCCCCATCCTTGACCTGTTCCACATTTTCCTCCAATTCTAACATCCCTGCAGAGCATCCCTGACCCTAACCATCCCATAATGCATTGCACTGTCAAGAAGGAAAACAGGTCAACATTTTGAAGAAGAAAATAAAGATCTCATCTCATCCCTGGAAATATAAAATGTGTTATATTTCAACACAGTGGCAAGCTACAATGGCATGTTTACATTGTGTGCGTTCAGTTGTGGCTGTTATGTGCATTTAACTGAAATGTCTGTGGACTCAACATTCAGTTAAATAGCATGAGGGAGGAGCAGTGTTTTCAGTTGGATAACAATCTGTCAGCCTGGCTGATTAAAAGCAAAGCGATTGTTTATGGTCAGTCACAACCACAGAACACTGTAAATATATTTGAGAGTGAGTTCAATGACATAGTGTTGATCTTCCAGGAAATGTGTTGTTTTGGTTAATTAAAGGACATAGGTTTTCTCCCAGATGCCCTAATTTGATTTGATATGAGTAAGAATGATATGTCATAGAGAACTGGTTACAATCCAGAAAGGATGTCACTGGGGCCAAATCAGACTGGCTAACATAATATCTTTATGTATTTGTTCATTTTGTCAGAGAGTTTTGGCTATTTCAAAATGTTATTTCATCATTTTGAATGAAGCAAGAAAATCCTCTGTTGAACACACATTGATCTAAGTGTGGCTATATTAAACACACAATATTGTGTATGTATCTGTCACTTTAATATTTGTAGCTGTGATGGTAGTGCAACACAAAATAAAAATAAAAAATTATAAAATTCTTTCTACCCTCTACAGGGCTGGATGGATCTGCATCTACAAGTTCACAAGAGCTGGTGATACCTAATGATGTAAGTGTCAATTTGTTTGTCTTGTATTGACACTGCAGTCCCACCAACAGCCTCATGCATGCAATTAACTTTTGTCAACACATTGTATCAAGACTGGAATGCATTTTTAGGGATGTTTACAAAGCTTTAGTTACTGCATATTGCATTCATAAGAACACTTAAAACATACTAAATTAAATATTACTATTACAATGATAAATAGCTGAAAATTACAAGCGTTTTTTAATTTTGTTTTATCAGCAGTATTTTAATGCATTATGTCATTGTAATTACTTATGGCCTGTGAATAATTAGAATGATTACAGGCATAGATTTAGAAAATAATATATTTACACTTGAAAATACATTCATGTTTTTTCCTTTGTGATTACATTATATATTAAATTATTTTGCATGGTGCAACTATTAACAATAAAGATTGATGAGATTTGGCCCCATTCATTTCTCTAACAAACCCATTGGTTTTTAAATTAAATGTATTAAAAATTTATTTTTATGATCACCGTTGCCATTATAGTACACTAGTCATTGCAGAATGCACAACTTTTACATTGCAGCTAATGTTGTTCCTCTATGTGACTGAAAACACCTAAATGAAAATACCTTGTGAAAAGATATGAATTGATTATTACAATATTAACCACATTTTGTTTATTGAAAAATACCATGTAAATCTATGACGCTTTGACTTGATATTTGATTGGAAGTGTAAATCCTGAGCTTGTTATTTACATATCCTCCACATCCAGTTTATTGGCTGCATAATTGGAAGACAAGGCAGTAAGATCAATGAGATCCGTCAGGTCTCTGGAGCTCACATCAAGATAGCCAGCACCACTGATGGCTCAGCCATGCGCCAAGTCACGATCACAGGCTCACCAGCCAGTATCAGCATAGCCCAGTACCTTATCAGTGCCAGGTAAGACATTCTGTATGAGGCTCTTGAATGCTCTTGAATAAACACAGACACGCTGCTCCTCTCAGAGCAACATTGCATTTAATCAAATCCACTGCTTCGTTCTGTGGCTAGCATTTTAACACACACAACATTCCTTCTTTAATTTGATGTTTTTCTCAATTTTTCTCACCTTCCTTCTCATCTGTTTCAAAACGCCTCCCTATCTTAACCTCCTATGAAACCCCCTGCCCATCCTCTCCACCTGCTACCTTGAATACCTGCTCTGCAGCTTAGAGATGGCTAAATACACCATGCAGGCTGCTTCTGCTGCGAACCCCGTTGACCTCAACATGACCTTCTCTCAGTCCACCCCTGCTGTCTCCACACCTACCTCTATGACTGTTCTGACCGCCACAACCCCAGCTCCTGCCACCATTAGCGTCCATTCCCCCTCTACCCTATCCACCATCCAAAGCCCACACTATGCTGTTCCCATTTCCAGTCTACTTGGCATGAAAACCTTCCCTGTCTTGGCCATGCACCCAGCGGCTGCTGCTGGTCTAACACAAGGTCTTTCCCCTTACGCTGCTAAAATGCCCAACTCCGGAATTAAAAAGTCTGACAGGCAGAAATTTGCTCCTTATTAATGGAATTACTTTTTAAAAGGCACACTCCTCTCTACTCCTCCCCTGGCAGAACTCATAAGCTCACAAAGTTCACTACCCCTCGGCTTTCATTGTGCACTGTTGTGTTTCCAACATAAACAGTGAGCTGAGGCAGGAACTTGGGGTCCTGGAGTACTACTGTATAAATAACACAATGGAAGAGTATACCTTTAAATCAAGCTAGATTGGTTCTTGAATCATAACTAGCATTGTATGGTATGATGAAGTATCTATATAGTATACAGCATATACTGCCCTATACTAACGTATTGCTAGTAAATGTTGCTTAACATTATACTAGATTTTATATGGTTACATTTATCAGGAATAGGCATTCAGCTTAATTATGAAGTGATACAGTATATGATGCAGATCTTCATACAGTATTTCAACTCAGTATAACCCTAGAGATGAGTGTTACAATTGTAGTGGATATCTCAGGCATCTATTAGTATCTTTAGACATATTAATTATGTAAATTGACCCGTTTGGTCTGTTTGTTTGATGGACATATTTTCTTTGATTTAAAATAGATTTAGTTTTGTATCCATGTGAATAGCTCACGACAGCTTTGTTGGAACATGTTTGCTAATGTTGGAAGAGGTGGTGTAATGTAGAAACTCATGTTTAATATTAAACCAGGATTGCACCACTCTCCTTATTCCCTTGTCATATTTCCTCCCTTTCTTCAATAGGGTCTCAACAATGGTAACAGGCTTGGGGGTTCTGTAGTAACTTTGCACATTGCAGTTCTGCTGGGATTATCCTATAGCCACATGGGATCCTATAGTGGCTGTTTCTCTTCACAATATTTCCATACAGTGGGACTGAGGCATTACTGACTTTTTTGCTTTATGCCGGCTGGTTTTGTGATACCTAAGTGAGCGCAATGTTCGGGCTGTTATTGATGCTGGGCAGTTGTTTGTGTGTTGTTATTGTTGTTTTGTGATCTGTTTTTCAAGTGGGGGTTACAGGGTGGATTTGAAATAATTGTCATAAATTATTACTATTAAATAAATATAACTTTTTTCATATAAAATAAATTTGGTCTCATTAATGTCTTGACATTAATTTGTATTAATTGGTATTAATTAGTAATTGGTCAATATTGTTTCTGTTGTGGAAAGATATAATTCCAGACTGACTGTATTTATTAATAAACTAGCTCATTTATTATTTAAAACACAAATCTTAATAGGAATAACAATTATGTGATATATGAGAAAACTATTGTTAGCATTAGTGTTTTTGTTTAGGAAAGTTTACACAACCCGCAGCAATAACAAAGTCATTACATATTGATTCCATATTCAACACAAGTTGCGATAAGACCCTTATATGACCTTGATGCATACTGTTAACATTTTAAACTACTTAATGTGATGGATTAATCCAACAAAACAATATAAATCTACAAACCGTGGCATTTTCAACCTGTCAATCATTCAGCGCTTTGTAGACGTTTAACTGCATTAATGCGCAGGTGTTTTCTGCAGCAGATTGTATTACTGGAGTAACCTTTTGGATCAAAGTATTTATTCAACAGAGAAGGAAGAGCTCAGTCACTCTCGTTAGTCTCTGTAGATACGCACTGCCCTTTTCCATTTTACCCATGTCCTACTATTGAAATCACTTCTCCCCCGGTCTCAACCTGAAAGCAGAACTAGGGAACTCTTATCCGTCCAATAGCAGTAGACCATATCCACATCAAGGCTAAAATGCTGAAGCGGAGAAAATCAATAGTTAATGGGGACCAAAATGTAATGACATTGAAGGATGACATTTCAACCTCCGGGACAGCACAGTACCAGTGAATAGAGCTGTACGGTGCTGATGTGTGCCCACGGCGGTTATGAGTTCAGTCAGCTGCTAATGCTATATTAATGATTTCGTCTTTCAACCTGTCACAGGCATGGCGTGTGAGTGGATGGCTGGAAACTTTCTTTCATTAACCAATTTCAAAAGAGAAATGTATACGTACAGTAAAATATTGAAGTTGTTGTTGATGTAGGTAGGCTATTAAATATTACAGCATTCCAGACCATTTAATATATTAGAGAGGGACACTAACAAAATATAGCTTTATATGTCATGCATGTAAATACAATATCAAACAGGATTTTTAACCGTAAACCCACAATCCCTTTAAAATCAGTTGGTGCTCTCAGTCAGAACTTGACTGCCTGTTACACCTGATACATGAAAAATATAAAGTGCACCATCTAGTGGCGATGCCGTTTTAACTCGAACTGGCTATATGCTCGTGTGACGTAGAGGCACTACAGTTTTGTTTTTTTGGTAACCATTACAAAAAAGTGCCAATGTAGACCAGGCGCATCAGAAGCAGCGCCGTCTGCACAGCACTTTCATCAACCGAGGATTAGAAAGGACACCGTTTTCACTGTAGATGAAAGTTTAGCGCAACACGCCGATGATCTGCCAGCGTACAGCCGGGAAACTGCATTTGATTGACTTAACAAGCGTCTGTTTCCGCGTCTTCATTGAGATAGACTGTTGCTCTCCTGCGTTCTCTGAGCAGTTCGTATGTTTTATTTAATCTCAGCGGCCAAGAAAGGGATCAAGACAGACACTGAAAATTCCAGGTAAAATATATGCAACCTTTTATGTCTAAATATTTTAGACTACATAGTATTTAATAATTAGAATGAATAATAATTAGAATTGACTTGTGACATTTTCTTTAAGAGCATTTTTTTATTTCGGTATTATCGTTAATCACAACATGACTATCATTGACCAAGTGAATATTTTGATGATTCTTCGTGTTAAATTGTAATGGCGATTTGCAAAAAAAAGCAAAAAAAAAACGAAGCTGTTGCGCTCTTTTACACCACGCACGTATGTTTAGAAATATTTAATTCAAATTATGTTATTTTTATTAATCTGGTGGATAGAGAAACATTGGTGGGCTCATTGTCGACTCGACACATTTACGAATGCAAATAATGTGTTCTTTCAAATGGCTAAATCGACTATGACTTTGGCTTGAGCCAAGTCAAAGTTGACACAAAAGTGCCAAAACACCCGGATTAGGCCAACATCATCATATTATGATCATATAGGTCTGTTTGTATGTGATGAATTAAACCAAATCTGTTATTGCCTGTAAGGCGTTTATCTGGTAACATTAGTCTTACTGTACATACAAGTTACCCTACTGTAGTCAACATAAACACAATTTGCTGCTTCTTGGTAAGCAAACTTTATGGATTTGGGTCACAAGTAAGATTTACAGTCAGGATAAAATTCAATTAGGCAGCCCTGAAGCAATCTTTATTCAGCAGCAGATGGCTTGGATTCTGTGCTGCTGTCCCCTATTGCTCTAATTAGATTTTCTAATTTTATACCATTTATACACAGTTGTCTTTTAGTTTAAGGATCATTCATTGAATGCTGAGTCCTATCAAATCCAAGAAAGCTTGTGCTGACTACACATTTTACATTTCATCTCCAATGATTGGCCATGTCCTAAATGTACTTGTAAATTGTAGTATTTGTGTATGTATGATGGCATTTCAGGGTGGTGTAATTTGGGAAATCTGTATCTATAATGAGCAATAAATAAATGTAGGCCACATATGTCAAGGACATCTCTCTTTCATGTTAGCCTTAAGGGCATGCAGCGTTTTGCTCTAGATGGCATCCAATTTGAATTCAGAAGAAAAATATAATATTTCTAGTAAATATAATCATTGTGAAATGTCTACATTGTAGATCTATAATTAGTGGCCATCAATCCAATACATACAATACACAATACTACACATTGTCTTGCAGACAAATATAATGTCAAATAATACAATTTATCTATATTTGTGGCTACTGTCACTTCTTATGTACATCTTAGCTATGTGATGTGCAATCAATTAAGCTTGGTTAAAATGCTTTTGACAGCATGAGTAAATCACTATCATGCCATTTTGTGTATTTTAGCCAGAGTATTCAAATATGTAGTGTATCACACTAGATAGTACCTGAGCAGAATTAACATTTTGCCAACACATAAAGGCCCTCAGATGAAAGGAACTACATTCATCCTCACCACCACTCTATTTGAATGTGGCTCCAAGGCTCAATGGACAAAGCAGTAAAGCACATGCCTAGGCAGAATATGTATTTATGGAGATCCATTCGCCATGCTCTCATCTAACAAAAATGACACATAAAAACACACCATCTTTAAAGGTACAACGAGGTGTGATGGCATAGTTCAGAGTAAAGACTGCATTTCCCATGAGTCCCATTGCCTCTGCTGAGAGCTACCTTGACTCTATACGGATATTTGAAAGACATAAGGTTCTTGAGTCGTAGCTGTGTTGTAAGATGTACGATGATGATTCTTTTTTTTACCGTATATGTGCCGTAAATTGCCTTTGCAGAGATTCTGACCTGGCGGCAACTATTCTGAGTTATAATAAAACTGCCAACTTTGTCGCCAATGGTCTCATTATCTTATGTCGCATACAGAGATGCATCACAGAAACATGGACACTGATTGGGAAATAGGAGAACTTGTAGTGTCTTTAAGTCACCAAAGTGTCTGCTAAATGACAAAACATGTAAATGCATCAGCTTCATTCCCACTGTTAAGCTCTGTACACCCACGTACTAAAAAGCATATGTTTCTGGTGCGTCTGTGTATCTGGGTGTGTTCCTGCATGATATGTTATATTTTCTATTCGTTATGCAGATAGAAGAAAACCCATACAGAAAACATGGTAATTCTTGTTCATGTAACTGCTCCAACTGAATGACCAATATAGCACAAGTAATATGTGAGCTCTATAGGCCATACCTTAAAAACAAATTGTAAGACTGGTGTCTGGAAGCAGCAGGACTTCTTTGAGCCAAACATCATCCAATCAGGTGTGGTCTGTAGATGCATGTAAGTTGGCTTATTGGCTTATTGCCCTTATACATTCCTTTCCACAGTGTGGAACACACACACACACACACGCACACGCACACACATACACACACACACAATGAGAAAAAGAGTCAATGCAGGTCAAGGCATAGACTATAACAAAATGCAGTATCACTTACTTGAACTGTGATAGCTCATTATGCAAGCACATTAAAAGTGACCACACGGTGGTGCTATGATTGGTCTCTTAACATGTTAGAGACCAATATTTAAAACGTGGCATATACAGTATAGGCTCAAGGTTAGTTTGGCACATACTGTAATGTGTAATGTGCATTTCCTGAATGGCCACCGTCCATAAGCAAATATTCAGGTAGCTATCAATGTGGCCATCAATGCATGCATTGATCCTTGCAAATATACTATAAGTAATGGTGTTTAATCCCTAGAATGCACAACATAGGTCCAAATGGACCCGGATGAGTTATTTACTATTACTATTATTTACAATTAATCCATTTCCTAATACAAGATGCTAGGACAAACTCAAGTAATGTGTTTTTTTATTTTCCAATGTTATTACATACATTTTGGATATTTTACTTTTTAAGTAAAATCACTTTTTATGTTAGTAGCCTCTAGAACACACGACATGGGTCCAAATGGACTCATATTCATGTGATGCATAGATGAAGGTCAATGTGATACAACAATTTAAATAATGTATCTCCTTATTTGATATTTAAAGTATTTATTAATTGTCATGTTTTTGATAATCACAATTCATATTAGTTTTTACCTTAGGTTTTGGATAAAAATGATTGTTGCATTCTTACCCCAATTCTGATAATATGGGTCAAAATGGACCCGTGTTCATTTCCAGTTTTTTTTTTTTTTTTGTCATCTACTTTTTCAGAGACACATTTATTTTTATTGTACAGAAGTGTTAAGACATTATACATTATTTGGACACACAGCAATGCTTGAAATAGATTTAACTGTTATTTCATGCCTTCATGCCAGATGTGACCGTAATATAGGCCATTACATCTGATATACCATTACAGGTGCTGGTACACTGTGCCAGTCACTTAGTATCAATGAGACAGTATTCACACCAATTGACTCCTATTCCTTGTCCTCTGCCTCCTCAGTCAGCATGAACATGTATCTGATACATTTAAAGTGAGCCATCCTGCAATCTGGATGCACATTAAGTAGGAAGTTATTAATTTGAGAGATAAAGCAACACAAATAACTAATCCAATACATCAAATAACATCAGAAATGAATATGGGTCCCCATTACCTATTAGCAAAATGGGGTATCAGACAACAAAAATAGTTTGTATTAAAAAGTTTATAAAGGAAAACTAAATGTGATAATGTGAAATTATAAAGAACATGATTATTAATTCAAATCATGAATATCAAATGAGTAGGTGAATTGGCTTTAAAAAAATAATGAGACCTCCACCTAAGCATCAAACCCCATAAGAAATAATTACGCGTCCATTTGGACACATCATGCATTATAGGGGTATTCATTATATAGTGCATTCTAGGGTTAAAAACAGCTTTGTTTGCTTTAATTATAAAGACCATGAACCTAGATTTCTTGATACTGTGTACTGTGCAATTATGCTTCATGCTAAACCCGCAATTAACTAAAAATGGCCTAAAGTGTTGACACTCCAGCGGTGACCTTCATTCATTTTACAAGTTAATGAAACAATAACAATTAATGGAATATCGAGAGGGGCACAGGTAGGCCCAGTCTTTACCTTATTAAGCATCACCTCAGAGGCTTCAGATGTCAGCCTAAACATCTTTGACCTCTCACAATATGGTTTTACATTTTTATTGATGTGAATGAAATCACAACAATCTGGATTGATATTAATGAAAGCATATATTCCCATTTACTGATGACGACCATAATGTTGAGTTAATTTCTACCTCCATGAAGTCTGCTACTTCTAAATGTGACTTCTACAGACACAATGCATTGTACAAAGTTAAGGGACAATTATATTGATAAACACTCTGGCAACTTCATTCTTAAATAAACACAGTACATAATTATAATCTTACACAGTAATATTGGCTCCAATGCCAATATTCTGTATGTTTGCCAAAAGCAATTTAATTTTAGAGAAGAAAATATGCTGTAGTGTTATGAAGCTTTTTCTATTAGTGTGTTTTCCAGCTCCATTCCCAGCAGAGCACCAGTGCAGTTAACACACAACTTCAGCAGAATGCCAGCTGTGATATTTATCAACAACTGAATGTACCGTTAGCCTTCTTTTGCCACATCCCAAAAATGAAACATATGTATGAAACATGCTGTCTGCACTGCAGATTGAACTAGTGATGGTTAATCATTTGCCTGTTCTCAACATGGATTATAAAACAAATATAACCAACATGTTCAAATGAAATACTATATTTACAGCAGGTCAGTGCTTAGATGTTTTCAGAGAGCCATGCAACTAAAAGAGGCTTGGACTAAGAAACAAAAATGAATAGCTGTGGCCTCCACTGTGTTGTGAACAGATGTTATCAACACAATTTGATGGTTATGTGTTTATCAGTTCACTACAATAGTCATCTCTGCAAGCTATGGGTCCCCTGTATGAATTTCATAGCCGATGCTGCACTGGAAAAACACCAATAATTGGTGGGTATATACTGTAGGGATGAAATGAAGTGAGCATTAATAACACACCAATATTTGATCCTATCAGACAAGTGGCCTGGGACTTCACAGTGCCCAAGTGCTGCACGAGGGCAGAGAAGGCACAACATCATTATGAGAGGCTGCAACAGATGTTCAGGTGGAGAGTTGAGCTGGGGAAAGCAAAATGAGATGTTTTTGCTAATGAGGCTTTGCCTCACCCCACACCCCTCCCCCCCTCCCCCCCTCTCTCTCTCTTAGCTGCATGCTATCGGTATGCACCGCATACTTCCTCTCAGCGGCTCCAAGGAGTCTGCCTCTAACATAACAATTCAACTATAACACCACTCAAATACCGTTGGTGTGCCAGCAGTCAGCAGCCAATTTCAAGACCTAACCCTCCACACATACACATACACACATACACATATACACATACACATATACACACACACACACACACTTTCCTAAATTAATCTGAATTCAGTAACAGAAATCAAGATTTAAATATAAATAGAGCGAGATATTTATTCTTATAGTTTGAAATACTCATTTTGAATTGTCTTCACTGAAAGTCTACTAGTTATAAGTAAGACCCACTCCTATTGTATAACTTTTAACAAACAATAATTCATATAAAATATCTATCTATATTTATAGGATTTTTCTTTTGAAAAGCTTGATCAGGGCTGTTGCTTATTGGGAGTTATATTTGTTGGTTGACACAGCAGTAAATGGTCTGCTTCTATAATCCCAATTCTAACTACAGCTAATTGTTAAGTTAGTCATAGCAGAGCAATCTCAAGTTCTGGCCAACATCACTGCAGGCAATGCTCAGCAGAGAGAGTAAGCATTCTGTATGATGTAAATGAATGGAGGTATGACACATACTGTAACACAGGAAAACCTTCCACCATCAGCCACATGCCGTAATCAGAACACACTAAATCAAACACATTTACTATACTGTTAATGAAAAGAACAAACATTGTTCACTGGATTTGTTTTAGAATTAAACCTTGACAAATCTCCCCCCCCCCCTCTGAGTTTATTATGACATTTTAATGGCTTTTTCTGAGAGTGAATCCTTCCATTTAGACTAGACTATATAGCTGTGCTCTATTTTCTAATCAATTTCTCCCTTTGCAGAGCTTACGCTGCAATGCATTGTAACAAGCAACCATCAAGTCTTACTTATGTGATAGAGGAGAGAGCAACAGCATGTTATATTCAGGTCATCCTCTGGCCATTTTCACCATACTTTGTCACTGCTGGAAGTGATTGACCCAAGGAAGTCTTAGCGTATGAAGTCCTATTGATTTCCTGACACGGCCCCATGAATACAGTGCACCCTATTTTGACAATCCAATTCACTGATCCTATGAAGGTCTGTTTGCTTGACAGGACTGAACAGTGGTCTGAAGACCGCCCCCCCCCCCCCCGTGCTTTCTTTCACAGCTGTGGACTCTGACATGTGACAAAATACTGATGATATAACCTCAAGTTAATTTTCTCTTTCCAGATGGACTGGCTCACACCTGTGATGTGAAGTGTGTTATGTGAGCCGCAGTGTTTTCCCACCTTGCCGGTGGTGGGGAGAGATGCTGCACTCTGTTGCCATGACAGCAGATTTCTTCTTTGTGTTGTGGTTCCTGATGACTGGCGCTCAGTGTAACCCAATTGCACCCTTAGCGGTGAGCCGAGAACGCATGGAGAGGGTTCTGACCCAGACCAGGCAGAACAAACAAGCTTCCGATGAGCCAGCGGGCGCACGCGCACAGCAGGAGCTCGGCGCGCCGGGCGCCCAGGTTAGCCGGGAAGCTAACAGGACTACAGTGAATCGCGGAAGGTCAAACGCGGGCTCCCAGCAACGCTCCTCCAAGGGAGACCGATCCCAGGAGCTGTGGAGCGAACAGTACGGCCTGAATCAAATCGACGAGGGACCGACCAGCGAAGTAAACCTTTCCCTGGAGGCCATCGACGAGTATGCCTACCCAGACTACAGGGGCAAGGGCTGCATGGACGAGAGCGGCTTTGTGTTCGCCATCGGGGAAGAGTTCACCCCGGGTCCTTCCACATGCCCGTGCCTGTGCACAGATGAGGGTCCATTGTGCGCCAAGCCAGAATGCCCTAAGGTCCACCCGCGCTGCATTAAAGTGGACACCAGCCAATGCTGTCCCCTGTGCAAGGAGAGGAAGAACTACTGTGAGTTTCGAGGGAAGATCTACGCCTCGCTGGAAGAGTTTAAGGTAAGCCTGTTAACTCCATTCAACTCTTGACATGGCTAGACCTTAAGAATGCTGGCAGAACAGCAGGCCCAGCTAATGGAGCATATCAGAGGCACTACACACAAGCTAGTTATCCCCACCATCCACTGGGCAAGAAAACAGAAGGGCAGTTTCAAAATGCCAGAGGTCAGCTCAATCCATTTTTACACAGAGATTAAATATTAGTCTACACGGGGCTACACGCTTGCATCTTCCACACACTCGCTTTAATAGTTGTATAATTAAAATTTCCTCTGTAAGCACAAAGAACACCTTTCACCTCTCCACTCCGTATGTAGCCTACTGTAAAGGTGTGTGTGTGTGTGTGTGTGTGTGTGTGTGTGTGTGTGTGTGCGTGTCCCTCCCAAGGCCACGTGAGAGGCCGAAAGACACAGAGGTATTCCATTCTTTACCATTTGATACTTCAATCGAACGCTCTTTCAGGGCCATATCGGTGCGGCTCCACAGCATGAGCTAAAGCATCTATCAGAGCCTAATGGATCTCTTGAAGTTGGCGACGGTCTCACCAGGAGCGTGGTAATACAGGACTTACTCTCGCTAACTGTGGTTTTACTGCGGGCTCTGCATCTTGGCCAGGACACCGCTAAGGGGGAATGTGTGCAGAGCTCTCATTGGAGTGAACAGCGACAGGGTGGGCGGCGGTGGGGGTCGTTTTTCAGTACTTCCATGAAGCAGCAAGCGGCGTGTTGCCGTGGCTGGTTGCTTTATTCCAGGATGCTAGCCTAAGTACTGCCCTGCGCCCTCTCTAGCATCGGAGGCATCATTGCGGACCGCTAGGATTATAGCCCGATCACTTCCATGAAGGTTAACGGTATGCTACAGACCGCCACTGTTGTACAGAATATGCCCTTGTGGCGGAGACCGGCGCACACAGAAACTTTTGCTTTGAAGCTGCGTGACCCTCACGCACCACCCCATCGCCCCATCCCCCTCCAGTCCCAGTATCAGACCTATAAATCCTGGATGCGCTATGCCGCAATCGAGTAGTGTACCTTTACGTTAAGTCAAGCTTCCCTTTACAAGTACACACTTTGCAACAGGTATAGCCACATGGTGAGGCTTATTTTATGCACTGCAACATGAGGGGGTCATTAGCAGCCTATCGATAAGACACTGTGCATATATATCGCTGGATGGATGATGCTCCATTAACCATGCAATTTCCTACTCTCTTTCAAGCACTGGGGAAATTGGAGGCATCTTTCTTCCGTTTCCCATTCCTATTGATTCACTATTTGCCTTGATTGTAGAGGGAGGTTTATTCCTCCACTAGGTGCTGCTTAAGATGAAACGTTCATTTCCAATAAAGCCTTGCGGGATCACACCTCCCAGTGGATGTAGCTCACATCCAGTGCATGCTCTCTGTGAAAAAACTAGCCATGCCTGTGTGTGTGTGTGTGTGTGTGTGTGTGTGTGTGTGTGAGCGTGTGCATTTGTGTAACATTGTCAGACAAGCAGAACTCGATATAGAGAAGGAAATAAATGTTAAGAAAAGCCTGTGGCTCTGTGTGTGTTTGTGCATGTGTATGTGCGTGTGTGTGTGTGTGTGTGCATGTGTGTGCGTGTGTGTGTGTGTGTGTGTGTGTGTGTGTGCATGTGCACTTGCATGTGTGTGTGTGTGTGTGCGTGCGTTTGCTTGTGTGTGTGAACACCATGCATTCTGACTGTCTCCTTAACTGTGCCCAGGTGTCTCTGTGTGAGAGGTGCCGGTGCGAGCCCAGTGGGGAAGTCTTGTGCACCGTGGCTGCCTGCCCTCAGACAGAGTGTGTGGATCCCCAGTATGAGCCAGACCAGTGCTGCCCTATCTGCAAGAGTGGTGAGCACCCCTCCCACTGCTCTCTACTGATATACACACACTGTTCACATTGTTAGCGCTTGTAATGCTTTACCACTCTAATGGCCAATCTGCCAGCCAGTTTGCTCCACTATAGCGCTAATGTGTTGCATGCAGCAATAGGCCAGGCATTGTACATTAACTGGGGTTGCAGAAATGGAAGGGGCTGTATTTAACTGTTCTCCTGAGTTGTCTGAGATGGAGCTGTAATTGCTGTATGGTTACAGTGGCACCGCACACACACACACACACACACACGCACACACGCGCACACACACACACACACACACACACCTGCGCGCGCTCACACACACACACACACACCCTACTGTACATGCAGTAGATGTGATTAAATCAATATACGCACCAATAATTGTTTTGTATAATATGTGGGTGTCAACACCACTGAACACATTGTTGTGCATGGTGACCTATACAATATTTAGGTACTGATGAACTAACTATCACTGCACTTGTATGCGTGAGCAAGCTGCATATGTTGCATAAGCTGTTGGCCAGGTAGCCTTGGGATTTGCGCTGTTGGGCAAGGTTCCGCTGGTTTGTAAGCATTGCCCCCACATAGGAGAAGTTCTCCGTCTCAGAGTCGATTATCTGAAGCTGTTTGCCAATGATTTCAGACAGCATGTCCTAGATTATGCCCCCATGTTTTCTTTGTGTGACTCTAATGCAACAAGGCAACATCAGCAACAAGGCAACTTCAGCAAAAAGAATGATGACTTGCAATATGTACTCCTGACTTGCAGTCTTAAAGGAGCGTGTGCAGTTTATTATACAAGACAAATGCAATCTCCATTAAATAATAATGACTCTTATTATTCCTGCTGAAGAACACACATACACAACCCTACACTACAATTTACCCAGTTTGGCAGTTAGATAATTGTATTTCTATATAAATGTCAAATAACAATGACAAGAAATATATTGTGGGTTGCAACCTCAAAATGTATTTATTGCTATTAAATAATAAAACACTGTGCGCTGGTAAGATTAAAGCTGAACAAACAAGGAAGACAGATACATTTTAATTGTAAGATAAGCAAGACAAGAGCAGAACCTAATGACCGCTATGCTTGCTTTATAATACTCTTGAGCTCCTACAGTGTGCCTCCATTTCTGCTTTCATATTTTATGCCGCTCATATTGATAGTAAAATTGATTTGTGCGCATTCAAGACAGTGCTCTATTTCACACACACAGCTCCCATCCGCTGTTCCCCCTCCATGAAGGATGTCCAGTGGATTCGCAAGGTTGAGTTTGAGGGCCTATCAATCTGTTGAGAATAGACACAGATCCGCCCAGACATCGCTGTGTACATGGCACACAGAGATGTGCTAGACTGACTAGACCGCACATGTTTATTCAAAGGTCCCAACAAATACATGGGCTCGTTCAAGCAATGCGGATTTGTGGCTTTAAGAGCACATCAATCCTTATTACCATGATATTTCCACACATTACCATTTTATTAACAGGGTCAATATATCGCATACATTGGTATATATGCTATATTAAAACATCTATAGGATAGGATGGGTTTAGTCAATGGGTTTCTATGATGTAATTAGCTGTGTCAATGCCTTATGTGTTCATCTGCAATTTGCTTGAGCAAGGAGACTGTACCTGCTTGCAGTCATTATCATTTAATTATGTTTCCAGTGCATGACTCTATCTCACTCCTTTTTTGTAATGTCTAGTAGCACTGTGGTATTTTCCAGGTACAGAAATAGCCTGTGGCAACATTTAAATGTATTCAATAACCTGTTATGTTGTGGAGGATAAACTACACAATTTTAAATTTCCAAGGCAATCAAGGAAATTAAAATATACCCCGGAATATAATTACCGGAGGTACTTTGCAAGCAGAGTCGGATGTTGTGATTTCAAGTAAGAGGAAGTCGAAACATTGGACGCCATTGTTCATCATGCGCCTGCCAGCATATGAGAGATAAGGTAGATGTTTCACAATTACATATGGAGGATATGAAGATCGTTGGAGGTTGTCACCGAGTTTTTGCTGTAGAGTTGTTTGTCAGACAGGTGTGCAGATGTTGTTTGAAGCCAAAACAGATGTTTGGACCTCCCAAGAACTTTGATGTGTCTCTGAGGTAGGACATCAAAGTGCATCACCTTGTTAGCTAATGGCATCCATACCAGGGCCTGATGTCACTAAGACAAGAAAACTATGTTGTAATATAGAGTATAACACGTTGCTTCATCATTCTTTACATACTAATGTAATGATGTGTGAACATGCAAATAGTTTGAAAAATACAGACGGTACAAGTAGCTAGGAAATACTGTACAGTTAACCACAAAATAAACAAACAAAACCACGGCAAGGATAATCAAAGCAAAACTAAACTGAATGCCAATTTAGATATTTAGACACAAATTGCCACAGAGGGAGAGCTTTGTAACATAAATATGTATGATCTCGCCTTTCTACCATATTCCCTCAAATCGATAAAGTCATCAATTATTCATAGTCATTATCTTGGCCTTTTCAAACATGCAAAACTACCGCGAATGGCACACAACCTTGTCTCAGATGGGTTGTCAGGGCTGAACGCAAGGAGACACTTGAGGAAGAGCTTGGAAAGGAGATGAAAGAATGAGCGATATCTTACATCCACCCCAGACAGTTGTTCATGAATATCAAAGAACATCTGTGAACAGGGGCCCTGTAAAATTAAAACTAGTTCATATGATTTGTTTTCTTCTTCTTCTCACTTCTACTTAATAGCCTCTGAAGTTTCCTATTAGCATTTTGGTTACCATCAAATTTATTTCAAAAATATGTTTGTGCAAACAAAGCCAAGCAGCAACTGTTTGAGCCTGTCTGAGCCTTTTTCAATGAGCTGTAGCAAGGATTTTAGAGCCATGCATTTTGTGTTTATAATAACTGCCATAGACAGTTACATAGACTGTATACATAAATGGACAAATTCATCATCCATGTTTTTAGAAGAATAGCTTTGAAGATCAAGCTGCGCTGGCTCTGGTCTTAGCAGTGACTCCACCTATCACTCCTGGCTATCCAAAATAATGGGATTAATGTATGGATCTATATATTTTCAATTGTCGATAATTCTCCCCCTGTAACCCCCTTGTGCCAGACTGTGAAAATGTTTTTTTTTTTTTAAAGTGGGGGTAACAGTACCCAAGGGGGGCACATTGGAGTTATGAGGAAGGAAGGCACATCTGCCGGCTAATCAAAGATTAGATTTGCTTTTGTCACATTTTGCATCATATTTATGTGATCTTTATGATTATGTTATATGTTATACTACACCCAAGATCCAACCCACATCTTTTTTTTTACCAAGAACAGAACCTGAACAAAACAAAAAAACTTGGACTAAATACCATCTTTTGGAGTCACCTTTTTTGTGGGTCACCCGTCCAGATGTAGGACTCTGTGGGGATTGACTCATTTTTGTAACCAACCTCAAGTGGCCATTCGAGGAACAGCAGATTTTACAAATTCGTTTTTCCTGTTGCTCGGTTAGCTATCAGTGAGTGAAATGCTCTGTGAGAATATCTGTTCTGGTTGATTTCTTGCTTATTTATTTACCCTGATTGGTCCGGTGAATGTACCTTGCTTGTCAACAACTACAACATGTTTTCTCAATAGGCTCCTGACGGAGTGAGCAGTAGAGGACGGGGTGGGTTTTTGGGTTGTTCATTTACTCATTTCATATCTTGCTCTCTTTTATTTTTTATTTATTTTGCCATCTCTCATTGCTGTTTAGAAAAAAAAAAAAAGATCTATCCATATTAAACAAAGGACAGTAATTGAATGACATTTGCTAAGAATGCAATGTGCACACAGATTGCTCACCCAATTGGCTTCAATAATCCTTGAGAGTGGAAACTTCAGTACAGGCAAACTTTCTTCCCCCAGAATCCCAGTGTAGCCCCCTCCCTCTTGACCTTAGCTATTGCGGGCAATCGCCTTGGCAACACACAAGGAAAAAAAAGTGATGCTCTTGAAGGCTCAGACATTAGGGTCAACACTAATCTGAGGCAGATGATGAACAGTGTGAACTGGAGCCACAATCACTCTCAATGGTGTAACACAAGGCACCTGGTTGCAGAATGAATTGAGGCTTAAATGATCAAGACTCAAATTATAGGAGGTATGATTCATTCAGCCTCTTTTCGAGATGCAGCCATTTATTTTCCTCCAAAATGTAAGCGTGAAAGTGGGGTCAGCTATTGCAGCTTTTCCATTTGAAGCATGGTGACGATAGAAAGGGTCTCTTTTTAAAAACTTGCAACATGTTTCAAAGAACAACAGCTGTGATTTTAATATGTAGCCCAAATTTGCAGTGATCACACCTGCACTCTATTGACGAATGACTATTACTTAAATGTATGCCATGTTTTTCTACACACACGCACACACACACACACACACACACCTGCCAATATTAATTTATATTAATATATATATATATATTAGTAAACAAGAGGGATTAATAATAGAATGTGCAATATATAGCCACAGATATACTGTAGTCACACCAGGTGTTGCCTGCATGTTCAGGAAGATGGATTGCATCACATCATGCTACTGCAACCGTCTTTAGCAACAGATTAGCCCCCCTCTCTATGTATGTAACGTGGTGGTTACACTACAGTTTAAAATTAGACATCCTCAGCTGGTGCAGCAGCCCAGATAGAAATTATTAATACTTTTGGAAAATCACTGCTATATTCTCTACCCCTGAAGCTTTCCCTCATACCAGTTTCACAAAGCAGGCAATTTTTCAGCATTTATAATACATGTATTCTAAAGAAGTCCATTAGGACAAGAGCTTTCTGCTATTCTTCTCTCTAGCCTACACTCACATTGCTGAAGTTGGATGTGTTTTTAAAACAATGAAGACATATCCATTTTCTGCCCCACAGAAGCCGAGAGCTAGATGTTAATGGCTATCTTGCTCACTGTCTCCAACTGCTCATACGCTGTAGTGACAGTTTGGGTCCAACTGTTCACACACATGGAAAGCCCATTTGTATATTCTGCCTCTTTTAACACAGGGTTTCTTCAATAGCCTGATGTGCCTGTAAAAAATGAAATAGTCAGAGAGTGAGAGCGAATAAGGGAGAGCTGTGGTGAGGAGAGGGGAGGGGGAGGAGGGTATATCCTACTAATAAAGCCGTGACACAAAGGTGAGTGTTTAAGTGATAACTGGAATAATAAGGTGAGCACAATGACTAAGCACGCCAGCAATGAATCCATGCATTAATTAACAAAAATTTCCACTGAAGGAGGAATAACTCTCACCTTATTTTATATAATATATGGATAATTATACTGTATGTTTGTGCTCTCTACACAATACTGACATATGTGACTGATATTGTAAGCAGTGCGATTAAAATGCTGCTAACGATGACGAATCGGTCGTGACAGCAGCCTGGGCAATGAGATCATTTGAAATTCATATAGGGTGTGTGTGCATGTTCATCTGCTGGTTTATAAATGTGAGAGGGGTGACATTTTGACAAGCATCTGCAAAATGATCAAAGTGATTGATGTAACATCGTGCTCAATCTCCGCGCTTCCATCCAATGACGTGGTGAGACTACAGCTAAATAACTCATTTATCAGCATTACACAACAGTGTGGCTCAAGACCTTGTACGCCCGAAAGAAGCCAACATTTTTATGCTACAACTGGTGTCTTAAAAGCAGTTTCCAGTGTTTATATTTTGCTGCGGTGTTTGAGAGATAATTTGTGATTTATAGTGGGCTCTTCTTAGCCAGTTTAGGATAGTTGGGTCATTAAAAGCTTTTTCATTGCAACATATAAAATGTAAGAGCTTATAAAGAAATACATTTTTTGCTATGTTATAAGCTTGTCAAGTTCAAAATTGACATTTACAGAGTAACCTGTGGCCCACCCAACTAGCTTTAAGTTGGTGTGGTGTGGTTTTTCTAGCATACATTTCACTTGTATCCTTTAGGCAGCAAGGCCATTTCTAACATCTATACTGCAATGGAACATCAACATTTGCATTAGAGATTTCTAATGTATTACACACCCGCATATTCTCTGCATTTAACATTTCTAATTACTTATGAAGTTAGAAATCATCACATGGAATGTCCAAAACATAAGGAGCACCCATAAACCTATATACAGTACAGTATAATTGCCAAAACTTGTATAAAATAATATAAGTGATGTGATCGATCGCTAAATTATCACTCCTGTTGAAATACATAATATGTGAGTTGGAGTACTACTACAAAATGTGAGTAGGCCTATCACGTCTGTAAAGATGGATAATGTCAAAGCAATTTTAATGTGAGACACAATTAAGCATGCATGGCAGATTCTTGAATCAAATTTCCCATTACGAAGACCAGATATACCAGATGACAAGTCAGAATTGTTATAAAGTGTTCAGACTTTAAGCCACCCGGTGCCATTAGAAGATAAGTTAAAAAAATTCACCAACCAAACCAACACAATCAGAGTCACCTTCCCTGAGAGATATTTTGATCTCATTATAACCCTGTGCATTCAAATCGTTTATTTGATCATCTACCACATATGTAATCCACTGGGCTGAGTGAAGAACATTTTAAATAGTTTTAATTGGTAAAATTGTTTCCAATGTTTAAATTATTTTCCACTGGTTAATAACAGCCTACAATTTTGTTAGACACCAGAAAATCAGTGTTAGTGTTCTGTCAACCTTAACACAATCATAAGCTCGTAAGAAGGACATTTTTTTATTATACACTAATGGTAACAAGACAAATCTGTAATATTGAGCTGCTTTCACTTTATAGTGGTGAGCTCCAACTCCAAAGATAAACAAAACAATGCATAATGAAAAGCTACTTCTTCATATGTATATATACTATGTAGCCTGTGTGTAAAGGTAAAGGTAAAGGTAAAGGTGCTTTTATTGTCACATACCCATAAATGTAGCAATATTTGTTCTCTGCATTTAACCCATCCCCCAAGGGAGCAGTGGGCAGCCACTGTGCAGCGCTCAGGGACCAACTCCAGATTAAGTGTGTTTGTAGTAGGCAGATGTGTGCATATAAATTATCTTAAATAAGTTTTAAACTCATGGAAATGGAGATGTGAGATGTACATTTCAATTGTATCACATATCTGTATATCACAGCTATGTTGGACTACAAAACATGATCTCTGTCTGAAGGTTAGTATTGGCAGTTGCATGAATATACTCGTTTTCTGTAATTTGGAAGTTATTTTTTAACTGTATGGCTACAGTACCACCTGATGCGCCAGATGGTTTGTTGCACAGAACCATTTGGTAAGCCATCCACTGAAACTGTTTCAAAATAATACTTGGCAGGTGATTGGATGCCTCTCCGGGAACCATCACCTTATCGTGGTGGAGAGGTTTGTGTGTCCCTATGAACCTGAGAGCTGTGTTGTCTGGA
>JAODUK010000007.1:5259254-5290486 GCA_027564635.1 Typhlichthys eigenmanni
TTTAATTTACCTAGGCTATTGAATGGGTCACCAAAACAATTGCCCTCCCAAATTTTTGGAGCAGGAGCCGTCACTGTGCAAGTAGCTAGACTACCAACCATGGATGTAGCAGGCAATGATACCAAATTACAAAAGAGGTTATTTTCTGCCATCTAGCGATCATCTTAGGGCACAACACATAGGATATAATAAACGCAACTTTGCATTAAATGAACTGTAGCCCAAAAACAGTAAATTGTTATGCGAAGTATTTTATAATTCGTTATAGGAATATGTTATATTACTTTTGTAACAATAACGATTATTAAATGCTTATTTCAATGCAGAAAACCATCTCAAAGAATGTGGGCCGTTTATCTAAGACTTATGCCTTGTCAGCAATTTGAGCTACTAGCCGGTAACACAAGAAAGCTCTTAGCAACAAGTGAGTTCCCACACAGCAACGCGTTGGACAACGCTAAACGATGAGTGCGCCGATCCTGGGAATGGGAGCACCAGCAATGTCATCTGAAACGCGTGATAGATACAATTCACGGGTTGACAGCATGATCGCACTGTACTCGACTTGGCCTCCACGGGGAAATAGGCCTGGTTTTCGTAGTCTAGAGAACAGACAGTACTACCGTGGCTTTGACCAGCTGGTCCGTCCACCATCAAAGCAAGCACCGCTGGCACCATTAAGGGATGACGTACCCTTGCTGGATACCTGCTCTGGACATGTAAGTGCTGGTTCAGCTGTGGTGTTGGGGATAACGGACCGACCAGGATTTCTAGATTCATTTAATCATGTGCCCTCGGCGCTGTGGGTTCCGACTGGTGTCAGAAGGAAGCCACAAACCCAGTCCTCTCTCTCCAATGACATGTCAATTCACGACAATGCATGGAACTCAAGAAGATTTACAGATGCAGCCTTGAGAGCATGCTTTTTTGGTAAAGTAGAAAATAATCTATCCAAGATATGTCTATATATCTGTGTGGTCTGGAATTAGACGTTTAACCAAATGTCTTCTCCTTCTTGAGGTTGGAACAGTGCATTGAAGGACAAACAGCCCCCTGAAAAGGAAATGCAGGTGACATCTAGCCTTACCCTTCTAGGCTACTGTACATTTTTTGTTAAAAACCATAACATTATATATTAATGTGACATACTGAATCAAGTCTCATTTGTAGCATAGACTACTTCAAATATTTGTTATTGTTTGTAAAACATCCATGAGTGGCAGTTAAGTAAAGAACACACACAAATGACCCACTGAACACTTTAATACTGTAGGTTCTTGGCAAGTATATCTTTGCTTTCATGATAAACATGAAATAATATAATAGATGACTGTATTTGTTCATTGCTTTTTCTAGGAGGATGTCAAGTTGGCAGTTAAACACATGGTCTACACCTCTGCGACACAAAGGTCAGTTTTATCACCACATACTATAGTATAGCAGCCTGTCAATCATTAATCATGATTCATCCTCAAATGAGCATGTAGCTCAGACTCTCAGATAGAGCAAGGACTACAGTCTAGCTAGTGGTAAGGTAGAGCATTAGAATCAGAACGTGAGTACAATACCAGTATGCCATTTGTCTTTTGTCGTGAGCTGTTGTGTTTCTGCAGAGCTGGATCTGATGATCGTGATGATATCAGGGTTAGTTCCTTTAGGTCCTTATGCTAATCGATGCTCAATTACCTTGCAGAAAGCCTTGGAGAATTATTAATTTTCCATTGAATCTGCTGTCATACTTGGTGGAGCGCAGATGGGCTGTTTTAGGAATTCAAGTGAATACAAAGTGATGCAATAAATGCCTTGATAAATCAATTAGATTTAATGTGGCAGCATACCATTTCATTCAGATTTATAAATGCTTTTCAGGAGTTATGAGGAAGTCGACTGGGATGCAAAGTTACCCCCTCGCATCAAACCACCAACCACAACGCTGGAGAAGATCACTGACTCTGTTAGTCACCGTTCGTCATGGAAGCCTTGTAGCCCACCTCAGCTTTTGCATGTGAGTTGTGACTCATAAGGAAGAACTGTGACTTTATTTCCAATTATTTCTCAATTCTGTCTGACACTGACTGAAGCATTTGCAGTTTCAGTTAAAGGGTTAGTGTTATTCTATTGGTAAGGGGGTCGGGATGGGTAGGATTGGGAAACATAGGGCCCCATAACAAATATGTGCCCAACTGGCTTCTGCATGGCAACATAGATGTTTCTGCTAAAATGAGGGTAAACAAGTCCTTATAATGTATCTGGTACAAAACACAAATTCTGCTCAGGTACGGCCCCAATTCCCAAACACTTGTAAATACACACATGGATACTGTACATGACCTACTGTGCTTATTTAATTATGTCTAATTGGAAGAAATACACAGGAAAGATATCAAATACACAGTATCTCAAAATCATATGTTGATATTGGTCTCCTCCTATTCCAGATGACTGGAGCCCAGGGAAACAGCTGCCAGCTTGTGCCTATGAAAGATGTCAGGAAACCTATTTCATTGTGAGCTCTACTGTAACCTCAATCACGTTTAAATACTGTTGTTTGTGTTCATTTAAAAAAAAAAAAAAATTTTCATTCTTCTTTTGTACAGCTGTAGTCCGTGTCCAAAATCAGGCCAAATCCCCCTTTATAGGTAAGTCATTCATTTTTGAGAGTCTATGTTTATGAATGTCTATAATAATAATAATAATAATAATAAAAATCATATTATAGCTTCATATTGTATAGTTTTGAACCTGTGTTTTGTCCCACAACATAGTGAGACACAGACATCTTACTGTTTACCTTTCAGCATGAATTAGCATGAAATCTATTTATGATTCCAAATGTTATCCATCTATTTGTTGTTGCTTATTACACATTCTACTACAGTTTACTGAGAATAGGCTGATTTGGGGCATATTGTGAACGGGAAATGGCTTGTCTTTAATAGACACTGATCACTCCCATCTGCCTACTAAAGTAAATATTTAAATATATTGCATTAACATTAAAAATCATCTGTGTTTTTAGTGACAGTCGTGCGATCATCCCTGGCTATGCAGGCATGAGGGTTTGGGCTAACACTGGTGAAAAAGCTGACTTCCCCACACAGTACCCCGGGTGAGTCTCCATTAATATACTATACATGTCCATTATGTGGGGTTAAAAACACTAGTTGAAACATATAACATATTCTAAATATTGTGGGCATATATTAGTTCAGTCAACACTGATTGATTATTAGTCCTTAAAACAACTCAAAACTCCACAACGAACATCTACAGTATCATCACTTGATATGATATGGCTAAGCAATTCTTTAACTGTCCACAAGATGGAAGTCTAATGCACCATCAACACCAACATGTATTATGCTTCCAAGAACTTTCAATGGCAATATTCTATTGCAATTCCAAATGTAAGAACAATATTTACATATATAAATATATATATTACAATATATATATATATATATGTATAAAAAATAACAATTGACCAAAACTAGTATATATATATATCATATAAATAATAACTGTTAGTAGTAGTATAGTAGTAGTAGCTTTATATCTGTCAGTAGCAAGGCATTGTTAATTTCACATGTACACAAAGGCAATTAAAATTGCCTTACATCAGGCGTCAAAAAGCACACAAAAATACACAGGAATACAAGAAAATATATACAATAAATGAAGTGTGTGCCTAGACAACACATTATAAAATAACAATATTGACTGGGAAGTGTAACACATTTTTGTAAAAATACAGTATGTATGGTTATTCCTAAGGATACTTGTAAAGATACTTATTTACATTATCATATGTACTGTATGCTATGTATTTTCAGGAACTGACATCATGGCTACACTAATAATACTACTACTACTAGTATTAATGTAACACATTATTTGTATTGCACCTTTTGTATACTATTATATGCTAAGATTATTAATAGTAAAAAATTATAAATTTTTAGAAGAGGAAATGTTCAGGAAGTGTTAGAGTAGCAATAAGGAAAATAAAGCAAGCTATAGGTTATAGGCTTATACAGCACAAAATATACATATTGTATAAACAAAATGCAATCTGTTATAGCTGCAATGACTAGTGCTTAACAAATGGCCCACCATGGAAAGATGTAGATCATGGTGCAATTCCGCAGATTTTTGTGTGTTTTCTTGTGTGTGTACAGTATGTGTGAAAACATTGAGTCCTACTGAAAGCTTTTTATATTGTACAAACACGGCAGATCAAGTCATTCCACACACTTGGGAGTATTGGGTGTCTGTTGAGGATGTGAAAAGGTGTTTCCTAGTGGGGCCCTAGTTGAGCGAATTTTACCGGCTTTTGGAGCAGGCTTCTCCAGATGGTTGAATCCAGAGCAGCTCGTGGTAATCGTGGTTTTCACAACCTAGATCCATTTTCCTGGTGCCCATCACCCTCTGAGATCTGTTTCCTCTGCTGATTAAGTTAGCCTCCCATATTTGTTCCTAAAAACAAAACAAAAACAAAAAAAAAAAACACTAGCCCTTGGATTGATTAATGACCTCCTCCAACGGCTCAATGCCCCCAGGCCTTTTGCTAGCCAGTGCTAGCCCTTTTTCATGAACAGATATTAGATGTATGTGTTCAAAATATGCTGTGACGGTTTGAATCACAATATCACATTATGATACAATAATATAATTATAAGTATAATTTAATGACTTTACTGATGTTTTTTTGCAGGGCAAACACGGATCTAAGAACTCCTAAATTTGGTCATAAAAGTCCTCTATCCAGAATGGTGACCATAGCTTCTAAAAATCCATTCCTGAATCCCAATATTTCAGCGCTCCTCCTAAAGTAAAATAAAAATCACAGAAGTAAATGTTAGACAAAGCATATAAAAAGTTTTGAAGGTACCATCTTTCTTTTTTTGTGCTTTTGTGCCTTTCAATATGTTTGTGTGAATACATCTATAATGATGTGATGTCAATGAGTGATTCTGTGTGAGTTGGAGAATAATGAGATGGCTCATTAGCATAATTTCCCTGATTTAGATGAATGGTTTTCTAACTCTTGTTAGTGAACTCTAGCATTGTCCGCTCTCTCCTTTTCTCTCTCTCTCTCTCTCTCTCTCTCTCTCTCTCTCTCTCTCTCTCTCTCTCTCTCTCCCTCTTTCTCTCTCTCCCCCTCTATCTATCCCTTTACTCATCTGTTTTTGTAGTGTGTGTTTCAAGCATACAGTACAGTGTATGCGTTTGTCATCCTTGAAGGCTAAAGTGAGGGACAAGGCAAAGTTAAGGAAGTTAAGGAAGGAATGTTAAATATAGAACTCCATACAGGTGATTTTTTTCTGATCAATATTTAATAATGAAATGTCCTATCATGTATAAAAATAATAATAATAATAATAATAATATAATAATAATAATAATAATAATAATAATAATACATTTAATTTTAATAGTGTTTAAAGTACTCAAACACACTTTACATGGTTAACAATGACAGTATCAAATGTAAAAAATGCAATAACATCTTAGAACTAACTAAAAGTATATTAATAGCCTTTATATATTGTATTTGTATCATCCCAATATCAGCGAATAACTAAAAATGTACTATAGTTTTCCTTTAGTTGTAAGTTTAATTTAAAGTTAGATTACTTTGTAGTGCCTGCCAGCTGTAGCTACAGGTCTGTGGTTTGTGCAGCTTCATGGCGTGACAGGAAATAAGGATGATCTGGTTTCCTGTCTCTTTTTAAATTTGTCAAATATATCTAATGAAGATTTAAATGCAGTGTATTATGGCTTACTATATCCTATACTGCATAAACAATATGGAATGATGTGAAATAATTGATAAATAATATGGAATGCATGATGAAACATGTAGCTAGATGTCATCTGTTACATCTAGGGAGTGCAGGCTTCCTTCTCATGTCTGTTATATTAATATTAGTTGACGGCTCTTGGCCTGTAGTGAATGATGTGTCGCTCTCGCTCTAATCCATGTGCTGGACAAACTTGATTTAAAGCCCTACTTTTAGGGAGCCAGTAACTCTGATTAATGGCATAACCCACTGAGGGATTTAAGACGCTTCCAAATTATGTACAGATCAGTGTCAGTTCATACTACAATGACCACAATTTAACAAAGCCCGGGCCTCTGTGCGTTTTGTATGTGTTTGGGAGACCCATGTTGGCTTTTCTTTGCCCCCTTGTGGCCAATACATCTACACTACTACATGGCTCTTCTCTTCCACATATTCATTGATTTTGCCCACCAATTTTAATGCCGGCTCCTTTGCGTGACAGTCGCCAGCATCGTGATTGATTCTGGTTCCATCCTTCAAGATGCGTCGGTTTCTGCGCCTGCTGTAGATTGCTTCTCTCCTCTATATTCTCATCTTAATTTGAACTCATCATCTCTCCATAGAAAGGCTAAATGTCAAGCATGCCTGACTCCTCCTAGTGACACGTCTGTTGCAGCAGATAATTACCATAAGGAAATTGATGCTTTAGTGTGCAGAGGGAAATTTAATTTACTCTGACATCCCCACAGCATAATACATTCCTAAAGAAAGACTTTTTCACTTTCCAATTGATTTTTTTTATAGCTAAATTGGACTATTTAATGTGATTATCAGTCTTGAACGTCTTTGACTTATTAAGGTGTTGAAACCAATTAAGAGTTACATGGTGCTCGGGCTTCCAAATGCAAAACAGTGAATACTGCTTAAAGATCCATGAAATAAGAACCGGGCGGAATCTATTGTTCACCAGTCGACTGGCTACACTGCCTGATGATGTTATGAGACTTGCCAGGTAATGATATTAATTACAGAGACATGCCGTGTCGGAGGTTGTGGATTAACACAAAGAACTGGGAAGATTATGTTTAGTTTTGTGTACAGCCCGGGCCATGTGAGGAATATTTAATCTTATATTCTGCATAATGAGTTACACTCATGAAACCTTGTATAGGAAAACAAGGCACTCACAGCGATATTCCACATAGCAGAATATAATAGAACCCCCCTCTATTAAAAGTGAATCCATATCCCTTGAATGGGGTGTGAAGGTTAGTGAGTGTCAAGTTGCTGTGTCACTGGGATATGACGGTATCTCGGGGTGCTGGAGGAACATCGGTGTGTGCTGGTAGTGATTGGAGAGCTCTGTGTGCGCTGATAGTGGCTCAGTTTCAGCATTCCCTTTGGCTGGCCTCTGGACTCTCAACAGCCTCGTCTGCCATCCATAGATCACAACCTGGCAAATGTACACTTGTTCATTAGGGTACCTGCGTGTGCTCGCGTGGCTCTCTGCCCGTTTCAGGCCAGCTTTGAGGAAGTTCGCCAGTATTGCTGTAATCCATATGGCTGTGGTGACATTGCAGCCCTCCTGCCCAAAGTTCCTCCTTTTGAACCAACTGCCTGAATGTTGTGTTTCTCAGGAGATAAGGGCTGCCTCCAGCGTAAGGTGACTCAGCAATCCTAAATGCACAGCATCTCCTGAGATAGTCTATCAGGACCCACAGGGACCTGGGGAGACGGTCGTAAATTAGGCTAATGTGGACCGCAAGCTGCCACTTTTACACACCAATATGTTGAACTATGAACCCCAAGCCAGAGTGCTGCAGCAGTCACAATAAATATGAACAACTTGTTTTATTAGCACATTGTATTAATGATAATAAAGCTATTAAAAGTAATAATCTAAACATGAGTAACATATGCTACTGTACCAGTGTAATTACAAATAACATGTAGGCCAAGTCAACAGTATAGTTTATAGCCTGCGTAAGGCTAAATAAATAGGCTATACACATTAGAATACCTCCTATAAGATACAATATATGCACTACAATAAGGAATAGCCTAAGAAGATGAAGAAAAACATTTGTGCAAAAGAGTACCAATGTATTTAAGTTAAACCCAAGGAGTAAATCATTACTTATTCAACAGTCCCATCAATATTAATCCACATTTCATATATCTTTCAATAATCACATCCATTTCATATTGATTCAACCGGTTATCATTGTGCACTTGATTAAATCAACAAGGGGATAATGGAAAGTTGATGTTAAACCATTTAACATTTGGTGACATGCAATGGTGCACTTCTGCATTTCACCAGAATGAGTGAGAGAGCTCAAGTTGATTAGGCATTCCCAAACCATAAACATGGTTTTTACTGTAGGCTATATCTTGTGCATGTCTGTGTAACTTGGTTTTCAGGTTACAACCTCTCAGTGTATATTGAATCCAGTGTGTAAAACATGTGAACAGCTAATTCTGGGCTTTGTCTGTGATTATACAGTACTACACTGTATGAACAAATACAGTTCATATGCTAAACATCATAACTCTGGGTAACACAGAAATAACATGAAAGGAAAAACTTGTGAAAACTTTAAGAAATATCTGCAATTACACAAGTGAGGCCACTTGCTCAGGAGAGACAGTCAGAGAAGTGGACAAACAGAGAAAGAATGTCATTAGCATGTTGTGTGTTAATTCATGGACTCTTTCAGTAGGCTATGTCAGGACAGGTGACAGAAAGATTTGCTGCCCATATGCAATGAGTCCCCATCCCTCCCTCTGCGAGAAATAAATAAATAAACAATGAATGGTCCACTCTCCTGCGCGCCTCATCCCATCTCATGCATGGCTGCCAGTAATGGTCTACTGGGTGTCAGCTTTTATTGGCACGATACAAAGCAAGTGCCAAGAACTGGTGCTGCCTCGACTCCCTGAGCAGTGTCGGCCCCTGGATAAAAGCGAGCAAAATGTCTCAGTCGAGCACAGAGACATAGACATGTTGGGCTGGAACGAGGAAGTGCTTTGGAGAGGGGAGGGACCCAGAGCAGAGTTCCATGGGGCTGCCGCGGCACTGCGAACTTCTGCACATGGAGCCGGGGAGAGCTGGAAGAACTTCATACTGCAAACTCAAGGAATAGCAGGTAAAGTGACTTCCACCGAGCTTTTCACGCCAGAAACCCTTTCAACATGTGTGTTGCGATGTTGAATTTGTTCCATGTGTCGTGTTTGTTCTTAAAATATAAGGATATTTCACCTGACTGGAAAATATACTGTCCTTAGTTTCGATGCAGGTGCGCTTCAGATCCTGTTGGGCGCGCTTCAACTGGTTGCCACATACGAAGTCTAGAAACTAATATTTAGATAAAATGTGCAAAGACAAAGTACATTGTTTTTAAAAATACATTTGTTTTAAGGGTAAATAAAATGTGTGGGATTTTCCCAAATTTCCACGTTTTTTTAATGTGGGAATATCCTCACATCATATATGGTACATTGCGTAAATGTAATCCATATTTAAATATAAGACATTTTATATTATTAGTCTACTTGACTGGATTAAACTTTTCTTTCGCGTTCAAATTTCGTTCTATTTCGTCGTTTTTTTCCTACTGCTGCCAAAACACCTGTTGCAGATGTTGGGACTGTGTCTTCTTTAATAAGCTCATGAATACAGATCCCGACCGTTTCTTATAGAATTTTAAATATATAGGCTACTAGGATATTGTATTGTTTCCGACAAAAAAGACGTAGGCCTAACAATAATATTCATAAAGAAGTTTTACTCTAACATCCTGTTTTCACTATCCACTCATATTTGTAAGTCTCAAATGTATCAGTAATTTGGCAAATATTTACCGTAATTTAAAGTAATATATAGACCTATGTCTTCTACTAGCCACACTCATGTTGAACCTTGTGGGGAAAACTAACGCTGTTTGTCGACAGCCGTCATGAAACTTGCAGGCTACTTCGGTTCTGCTACAGAGGAAGCATACGCGATAGGCTAGCCTATTATACCAACACTTTCTGAAACAGCTGTGGAAATAATATCGCAATACCTTTTTCGCCTACAATATTTAGACTAGGTCTAGGCCTACATTTTTCAAGACGCAGTTTTTGTTGAAGAATTTTCTAATCTCACCCCGCTGTCCATTGACGTGTTATTGATTAAATCATTAGTCTACATTCTATAATTAAACAGCATATATATAGTCAAGTATATACTGTTTTACTGTTAAAATAATGTTTTTCAATATTTACTTTCCAAAATCACATTTTCAAGCTTTAGGCCTATGTAATCTGGTGTCTTTACCACAGAACTAAGAAACATAATTCTAACTGATGGCCTATAATACAATTATTATTATTATTATTATTATTATTATTATTATTATTATTTAAAATATGAACGTTACATTTAATATGATGGCATATAATGACATCACTATAATACACCAGCTAATATGGCCCAAAGAGGCATCATTTTCCCAGTGAGTATAATACAGAGAAGGAAAGATTGACAGTTATTTAAATTATTGTGCTGTCTGAATACCAGACTACTGAAGTGTGTCACATGCAAATTAATGAAACTTCTTTTTAACCCATCTTTACTCTGAGCCTAAACCCAGCGATTATGCTGTCTACCTCACTTAAAACTATACATTTCATGAATCGCTGATGAGACTCTTAATGCATATATCAGAATTGAGTAAAGGTGACCATGCGTCACATTTCTTGGTGCTATAGGATAGGTGCTATTTTTTCAACAGAAAAGATTTAATTTTATTTTATTTATAAAATGTCAAATTGTGATTATAAAATGTGTAGACTACATTTGTTGTTACTGTGATTCCTATATTACAGGCATTGAAAAGGGGGTAAATATAGTCCATGTACAGTATATTAGGAATTATATATTTCTTTGTTTATTTTGTTTATTTAATCTCAATTAAAACAACATGGGGAAGATTACACATTATCAAATATATTCTAGACACACTTTAATAAGAGCAGCCTACTCTGCCATGATATCTCCTTAAATATATGTTATATTTTGTAGTTGTATGCATCTTAAAGAACATATACAATTGACTAATAACAAACATCTTGATTTTTAAAACAGTTTTTCATTTTTTATTGTATGTAAACAAACCACATACTGATACTGTAGAAAACATAGATCTTCACAGTATCATTATACGTGTTCATTGGGACACAAGGCAGTTGATATAGCCCCACAGTCACCAACTGATATAGGGCCTGTGTCATATAGTGCTCCTGATCTCTGGTGAATTTCCACAATGGTAACAGACAAATAGTTCCTCTATACCTCCCAAACAAGCCCTCTGTACATGCACACGCCAGTTTTAATGCTTTACCCTGCAGTATTCAGTTTGCTGGTGTGGTCCCAGTATCTGTTAACGGTTTGCTCTTTCTCATCTCCACCCCACACCCTGTTGTAGGCTTGCTACAGCTTTTCGCAGTCATACCTCCCCCCTTCACCCCAGCCAAACTCTGCCCGCTTTCCAAATACAAAAGCACACTACAGTACGCACATATACTGTGTGTGTGTGCGTGTGTGTGAACACAAGCGCGCGCACACACACACACACACAGGCGCAGTCAGAGAGAGAAACCCACAAGCCTCTTCCTTCCTCTCCTTACAAGGCATAGAAAAACCTAAACTTTTCCAATCCCTCAGTGCAGAGCTTCATACCCTTTGCTCCTACTGCACTGGCTGCTGTCACAAAAATTCCACCTGCCCACAGAGAGTACAGGCATAGACACCCACACACACAGAGCAATGTTCCTGAAACCTAGACCCGATGAGCACAACATTTAGTTTATAAACTGTAATCATTTATAAAGTATGCAAAGGCTCTTTAATATGCATTTTATAAGAAAAGGAAGTGAGGAAGAAAGGAAGTGTCACTTTGCATTTGAAAAAACAACTGCTTCCTGAATGTTCTCTGAGCACCCCTACACAGGTGGGTTGTGGTAGAATGTAAGAATTCCTTTTTTCATTTCCGCCGAAGCCCCCCGCCAACACAGCCGTGCTTCCCCTTCACTATAAAAAGTGGGGCACAAGAGAACTATACCCTTTTCCCACCAACCATTCAGATGCTTAAGGCCTGACACGTAGGCTTTGTTTTCGAACGTTCTCCAAGTCCTCGCATGCAGCAAACATAATCTGGACCAATGACCTTTGCTGCCCCTCCGTCCCGTAACACTGTTCCCCGGTGGGGGAGGTAGGGGGGGCTGTGCCACTCCTGCCATAAAGTCGCAATTCCGCAGAAACTCGTTGCATTGCGACAGAGCGCATTGGCTGCTCCCCGCTGTTTGTTCCAAGTGTGTGGAGCCATCTGTCTGTAAAACAGGAAGGCCTCGGTTCCCCTTCTCCCTTGGGTTTGTTTCGCTATTTTCGGGAGCTCCACTTCTCCCTGTTTGACTGCTTGGGCTGGGCCAAGGCTTTCTTGAAGTGGCAGAGCTCGGGGCCGAGGCTGAGTTGCCCATCTGCTGCAGGCTTGGTGGCCATCCATTATTAATGGGGCCACGTGCACTAGTGACTCCACCGATGTTCAGGCCCAGCCGGAGGATGAGCATACCTTCTTGTAAGGAAATGCACATCTAAGGAGCCGTAGGCCGCCGTATACATAGACTAGACATCCTTTTGCTATCAGTGAATGGAATGTTCTGTGAGAATATCTGCTCTGCTTGATAGTCCCTGCCTTTTTACAAGTTGACCAATCAGGGCTTCTTTCTCCTCATTGGTCTGGCGAATCTACCTTGCCTGTCAATCACAATTCGTGTGCTCACACAGGTGCAACAGGTTGTCAACGGCGCTTCACAATGGTGGACCAATGAGCTGCAGAACGAGGAAGCAGGGGAGGGGTGTCCTTAGCTAGCTCTCATAGGCATTCTAAGATCCCACCGACAGCAGCTTTAATGTTGGATGAACACAAAAGCGTAAATGAAAGGCATTTTGATAGCACTTGTGCTGTTCTTCTATCTGTGTCTGCCTTCTCTGCACTCCTGCTGCACCTGTCCCTGCCTAACTTTGAGTTCTCTTACTGCTGCCATTATTTATACATCATGCTCTCTCTTCCTCTACCTCTCTCTCTCTCCCTCTCTCTTGCTCTCTCTCTCTCCCTGTCCCTCTCTCTCTCTCTCTCTCTCTGTCTTCTACTTCTCTCTCCCCCCTACTTCTCTCTCTCTCTCTCTTGCTCTCTCTCACCCTGTCCCTCTCACTCTCTCTCTCTCTCTCTCTCTCTCTCTCTCTCTCTCTTTCTCTCCCTCTCTCTCTCTGATTGGGAGTCACACAGTGTGCAGGCAGGCCGTGTGTTCAGCGATGCATGCTCAGTAAATTAGAGCGAACACGAGTGCCGATCAGCTGGGCGCGGTGAACACCCGCATCCTCAGTGACCTGAGGCCAGTTAATTTTCTGCTTAATTTTGCGGCAGTCAGTTTGCATTTTTGGATGATTACGTGGCAGGAAATTAACAATAAATAACAAATGTGGTCTGAAAGCCCATTCCTGGCAACCCCCTACAACGCCAGGCCCGTCACAGTGAGCAAAGCCACTCTCCCAAGCCCGCTCCCTCTGTCAGACTTGTAATGAAAACGTCTGTAATTCTTTGTAATGTAATGTGGGGAACAGTGGTGTGTCTGTCGCCGCGACGAGAGCGATCTCGCCGAGGTGACGGAGTCACGCAGAGAGAGTTCACCTCTTAGACTCCTCCACGTTTTTATAATGCTGTTTCCCCGGCCTGCTCTTGATTAAACTATTACACATCTACATTTATACATCTCTCTCCCATTAGAGTACCTGCATCGAATGGAGAGCGAAGACGCCCTGGATATCTCCCAGATGCCAGGTACAGGTCTATCCACTGCATGATTGAACCGCACAACCACAAAGTAGATTCTATAGGCCTTCTTTTTAAAAGGGAAACCAACATTACCTTTGTTGATAAACCGTGGGGGTGATTTTACTGCTCCTGAATGAGGCGTGATGAGGTAGTTGGGTTGTGAGTGATGGGTGTGCTGGTGTGTCTCTACCCAGGCAGGGACAGCCCTCCATCCAATGACATGTGTGAGGAGGCCGAGGAGCCCATGGCTGTCCCAGAGGACCTGTCATCCGGCTCCACCCATCAGCACAACAGGGACAAAGGTATGGGTGGACATTTGTACTATATCATGTATAGCCATTTGTATCTTCCCCTCTTTACTGGGGAGAATCATTAGATCTTTTCTGGGTGCTTAACAAAGTGTTAAGTGCGTTAACAAAGAAAAGAGTGAGTAAAATAAATATTTCATTTAAATTAATTCAGAATCGTCATGTCATCGTTATGTTTATTATAGAACATATATTAGTAGCACTTAAGATGACACTAGAGTGTCATGTACCAAGTGTTACTAATATCTTTTATCACACTAGAGTACATGAATTATAATTAATTCATGCATGGATTTATGTTCCTTTACTCTAAAGTGTTTCCAGTATTTTATTTTAGTGTCAACATAGGATAGCTAGTCACACCAGCAGTAAGTTGACATATGAGAATACACACTATAAAATCGAATGAATGTGAGCAACACACGTGAGATTTCTTACAAATGCATTTCAAAGCATCACCATTTAATGGTTACATTAAGGTCATGCCAATATCAAAAGGATATAATATCTTGTTTTATGCTTTAATAACTTAAGTTAGTCCAATGCACATCCAGTGGGAGATATTTGCTGCTCCAAATCCCTAGGAAAATCCAATCAGCATCTACATTAAGTTGCATTTAGGTCATTGGCAGAAGAGTTTAAAAGAAAACTCCATGACATGTCACGTGACCCATGACATGTCATTTATAAACAGAATCTTAAGGAATAGCTAATGTGGCCTTGATTAGACTATGTGAACATTAAGCCAGGGAATGTTGTGGCACTTATAAGGATGAAACACCCCAGGGGTGTCTGTAGCCCCCATTTAGCTAAACTCTCATCATAAGTGGTGTGATAGAAACCAGGAATTATTTCAAATTTCAAACTATTAATATGGCTTTCATTGGTTTTGGGTGTTTTTGGTGTTTTTTTTTATTACTATTGGTTTCTATTTTGTTTATGTGGGTAGACTTGTTTATCATTGTTTATTTATTGTAACTGCTATTTAAGTGTAAAAAGCCAAACATGCGCCAAACTATCTATGTTGGCAAGTTTTACTGTTTTGGGAAAGGATACATTATTTCACCATTCTCAGTGTTCAGAGTTCTCAAGATAACGGTAAAGATAAGTGTGTGAGACACTTTGAAGTGACGGTAGAAAATCAAGTGCGAGAGGAAGCTGAAATAGGATGTGTAAGAGTTTCCTAAGAAGAACCTGCCATCACAGTTTCAACACTCCTGGAGATAAAGCATTCAGGAACATGGGGTGTTCACCAACATAGTGCACACCATGTAGATCACACCTGCGCATACACAAACACACACACACACACATGCACAGGCTTCGACTTTGAACAAGACTGACAAGTGTGTGTCTCTCATATCACTTCTCAAAGTGTGTATTTTGTTATTTTGTAATGGCATGAAATGAGATCTTAAATGTAATGTAACATTGTCCAAATGCAAGACAGTTTCCTCATGGTATTGGAGATGAAGAATTTGACCAATATAAGCAGCAGAAGGTGTGCGTGTGTGCATGTGTCCGCGTGTGCATGTGTGTGTGTGTGCATGTGCATGCATCCACACGTGTGTGCGTGTGTGTGTATGTCCCTTTCTTCTAGATATTATCTATTATTTGCTTATTTCCTTTTTACAGGAGAGAGAGAGAGATAGAGAGAGAGATAGAGAGAGAGAGAGAGAGAGAGAGAGAGAGAGAGAGAGAGAGAGAGAGAGACAGAGAGAGAGACAGAGAGAGAGAGAGTGAGACAGAGAAAGAGAGAGGGAGGAAGAGGGGATAGAAAGAGAAAGTGAATGGTACTGTGCAGCGCTAAACACCACGTTATACTTATCAACCCATATAGTCCACAGGCCAAATCGCATGATGAGCAGTGTTAAACCTGAGAAAACCAACAACAACAAAAAACATTTGATTAAACATTTTGGTATTAAAATGTCAGTAAGCATCCTATTAGAGCAGGAAATCTTGCGTTGTGTTGTCCTAACAGTCCATCGTGTAAACTCAATATTTTTGTTTGGGATTTTATGTATTTGCTAATTTATTTATTTATTTATAAATACTACTTTCTTAAATTCTTTACTGAACATGGAGAAACTCAAGTTGACACGTCATTTCACAGACATATGCTGACTTGCTTTCAGTGTCATAAATATAAAAGCATTTCCCAAAAATGCTAGTTTTCAAATGTGTGAGGAAGAAGTGTACTCTGTTTTTGGTGTTCACAGACAGTGTTGATAACGTGGTTTAACACATGTGGTTCAACCGTGCACGTTGTGCTATTTTCAGGCAGCATGAACAGTGTAACTCTTGAACAGGAACCTCCAGCAGGCAATAGCATACATATCAGAGCTAGCAAACATGCTACCTACTTACCATATCTGATATCATAATCTATCTGATTTATATGAGGAAAATCTATACAAATAAAACATGTAAACTGTACAATTTGTAAACTTTAATACATGAACATGCAACATTTCCGTATGGTTTTTGATATGAATGTGGCCACTTTAAGTAGGTTACATTTTTAACAATATACATTTGCCTACTGTGCTTTGCAAAGGCCAGTTAGCCTATAACATAGTGTACAGTATGCATACTGTATGATTTGAATATGACACATGCTAAACATATGGCTAGTATATTATTTATATATATTATGTTGCAGCTATTTGATTTAAATTGATATATTTCATATGAGGTGTTTGCTTTACATTCATTATAGGGTTGGTTCAGTAATTTTTTTTCTTAGTGTCCTTATTGTCTGATTACACAAAATGTGAAACATTGATATTTTGTCTATAACAGGAGTATTTCTGGAGTATTTTTTATTACTTGATTTGTTTCTTGTATTATGAAGTGCAATCAGAAAATCAGCAAACTATTATGTGTTACAAAGTAAAAGCTGTCCTTCCTATTCCCAATTTAGTCACAACTTCCCCAAATCCCTGAGAAACTGCACCCAGCAGTCATGGTTCCCTGTACCTCTGAGGGGTCAGGCTGCCTGGTTCTGCATTTTGCATGCTTTGGCTTGAAGGAAGAAGGCCACCAATTAATACAACTGACATCCATGCCACACTGGCGTAAATGTCTTCTTTGATTATATTAAATGTTAGATACAGTAGTCTGTTCACTGACTGAGACAGGCTGACATCCACTTGGGTTTTGTTTTTCAAGGCTAGCGGGATCAAGTAATAATGTACAAATACATTTTCCAGCATCCATCTGCAGAATTTTAGATTTTGTATAGAAAAAGCATGCTTGTAAAAACACAATAGCCTAATCTGGCACAAACATATTCTATTTTATGACACAAATTGTGAAAACGTTACTTTCCTTTGTCGTATTTTCTTTTTTAGCTGAAATTTAGAATAGTCCTTTTGCTGTGTCATTTCTGCAATGCAAATACTATAAATATAGTGCGAGCTAGTTGATGGATCTCTTATCTCATCTACTGCACTATGTCAACTTGCCAGTGAAGAAGCACATTAAATGAACAGTACAATAGAAAACAACAGTGTCAAACAACTTTGTCCCGAAAGGGCAGATTGTCTGTAACCATAACTATTTTACGATCCTGTTCCTCACTTCTCACATTTCGGAGTGAATCATATGATGGGAGTTAGATTCCCTCCCTGGCGGTGAAAACAAACTGAAAAGCCTGTTTCAGTTACAGGCTGTTTTACAATTCCTTGTCTGCGCTTCCCTTTCTGTTACTTCTCCTTAGTTCTCGGTATTTCAGTTAGGCAGATAAAGCTTCCCCTTTTTTCCATAGATTCCTATATTTCATGATTTCCACTTGTTCCTCTTCAGTTGTACAAACAGAGGTAGAGACGTGGGGAAATCAAGCTACCACGATGACATGCAAACCACAGTTAGTGGCTGTGACACTTGCAAGATTTTGAGTTCTGTTAAAGGATATCACAGCCCAAAGATGCATCTTTAGAGAGCAGTTTGACACTGGTAGTGCACTTCTCTGTTCACGGTACCACGGGAATGTTTATGCACTTATTCAGGAGCCAATAATTACCGGTAACACTTGCCAGATTGAGACCACTTTTATACACAATACAGGGACAAATGTGTATGTGTGTGCGTGTGCGTGTGCGTGCATATGTGTGTGTGCGTGCATATATGTGTGTGTGTGTGTGTGTGTGTTTGCGTGTGTGTGCGTGTTTTCTCTTGCACCTTCTGTTCTGATGTACGCGGCCGCTCCCCCAGTTTCAGTGTTTCCTGTGTCTCTGTTTCCTGTTTATCTGTCATTTGTTTTATAAGTGTTCGATGGTGTTATTCTGTCAGCATCTCCTCACCTCTTCCCTTATATCTTCACAGTATTTAAAATAATATCAACAACTTCCTGAAACCTCCTGAAAGTTCCCAAAACGTACTGTTCAAAGTAGCACAAAGTTACATTTACATGGTATCTTTTGAAATGTAACGTTTACAGTACAGTAGTTACTAGACAAAAACAGATCAACAAATTAAACCTGTTATGCTCTCGATTGAAATATTGGACAATTCTAAGAACAGAGGTACAAGGTTTGGCATGAATTTACATTAAATAATAAATCCGGTGCAGATGTGGATTTTAGAAGGTGTAAATGAACACTGGGGCACACCTATCTTTAGCATAAACACAGTGTTAGGGAGAAAGGGTTAGGGCTGGTGTCAAACCTATTACATTCTTGACTCATAGCATGTGCTACTGCAGTATTGACCCGTATTCTAAACAGTGGCCCACTGCCCTCTTTTCCAGCCTGTAACATTAAAGTTGAGGCTCGCAGTGATGAGGAGAATGGGCTCACCTGTGAGATGAATGGCGAGGAGGAGGAGTGTGCGGAAGACTTGCGCGTTCTCGATGCCTCAGGGGCCAAAGTGAACGGCTCCCAAGCAGGCCCCGACACCAGGGCCTTCTCCTCGGCCGGGGGTATCCGCCTGCCCAACGGGAAGCTCAAGTGCGATATCTGTGGGATAGTTTGCATTGGTCCCAATGTGCTGATGGTGCACAAGCGAAGCCACACTGGTAAGCCACCGGCGATACTTACTGCCCTTCCTTTACACCCATGTTTGCTGTTAGCATGGTCTCTGGGATGATGGTTACAGGTGCTGCCGGGAGTAGGGCGTGGTGGCTCCTCCTCACTTTAGCAAGTGCATTGTGTCTTCCATTGTTATCCCTGCACATTACTACCCAAGGTGCTTTGCTGCAAATACCCACTTGCAGTAGATTTAGGTGATTAGGATTATACAGCAAGATATTGTATTAGTCGGCATTTGAAAGGCTTGAATGTTATGTCACGTTGTTGTCGTGTTGTTCTTTGGAATTAAAGCAAGCAGAGCCACAGTGTGTGTGTGTGTGTGTGTGTGTGTGTGTGTGTGTGTGTGTGAATGCGGTTATCCACATTTCACAATGGAGCACGTTTGTGATAAAGCCAGCAGATACACGTTACAAGCTGTGCTAGTCTTAGTTTCTTGGTAGACCATGTTGAGAAGGTGTGATTACAAAGAACTGGAGTTCTCAAACCAACAAAGTGGGCAAACTGATGACTTCAGAGTGACAGCATGAGTGTGTTAAATAGATGGAAATAGCATTTCTTTCCTGGAATGAGTTTGATTTACAAGGAATTATGTAACAATGGTTGCTTTAATAAACACAACGATAGTTGTGTAATACCTTAGTTGAGTAAAGTGAAAAAATGAGTCCAACATTTACATGGCTGGAGTTGAGAAACAGGATATTTGCAGCAATTAAATGGAATCTCTGTGAAATGACAATCATCTGACTATGAAAAAGTTTTTCAAATTTCAAGATTGATATTCTATTATAATAAACCAAAACCAGTGATGGGGAACATTTTTGAAAAAGGCACTTAACTGTCAAGCTTTAGAAACTAATGAAACCCAAAATGGAAGAAAGGAACAGTAGACTAATGTAAATGCAAAAGAATGTACAATATAATATATAATGAAGTGCCTTCTATTTAAATAGAAAATATTCTGTGGTGAGTCTTTGCTCCTGAAATGCATTTTTAATGAGTTTTCTTTTTTCTATATTTTTGCTGCTTCACTGGTGACTCTTATTTTATGGGGGGCCTTTGAAAAAAGGCATATTATAACGTTCTCACAGAATGCCACAACACACAGAGAGGCTGGATATTGGTTTATTCCAGACGCGCTGATCAGGAAGACTGGCTCTCAACACAGTGTTTCCTGCGCTTTATTTAAATGAGGCCGAATTTGCATTGTGATGTGCCGCTCTTATTTCGGAGATGAAGAAGAGGCGGAAAAATGAGATTTTCAGATCAAATTGACCTAGGCAATGGTGCATTACGGAGCTGGCAGGCGCAGTCTGAAAGGCTGTTGTTCGATCAGAGCGCCAGAACTCAGTGGGGCAGGGCAGGCGTGGAGAAATGGAGTGTCACTCCACTGTGAAACCCTCCCTTCCTGCGCTGTGCCTCCGAGATGATCCATCATCCAGCATGTTCCGCCACTTGGGATCCTCGTAGCATGGCGACCCCACGCTCACACAGCGGTAGCCTGTATTTGTGCATGCACGTATAACCTTCTGACAAACATTGGTGTTGGTGGTGACAGGGAATAGTTCAATGCTAATGGAATTAGACAAAACTCCTCAAAACCATATGCTTACCATGATTTACACCAATAATAAATACCATTACTGCCATAGCTACAGTATATATATATTTTTTAAGTTTCCATCCGCTTCAAATCCATTGTTTGTGCTTCACAGTCTTTACCCACAAAGCCTTTTGACATAAATGAGTTTATTTCCGTCCAATCTCAAGGGCCGGAGCTGTTGATATCGTAGTAGCTGTGACTTGCGTAAGATCGGCTCCCCTACAGTAACGTGTCCATGCCTGTTGTGTCCTTGCCTTCAGGAGAACGTCCGTTCCAGTGCAGCCAGTGCGGAGCCTCTTTCACCCAGAAGGGCAATCTGCTGCGGCACATCAAGCTACACTCTGGGGAGAAGCCGTTCAAGTGTCACCTGTGCAGCTACGCCTGCCGTAGGAGAGACGCTCTGACAGGCCACCTGCGCACCCACTCTGGTGAGAGCACTGGGGGCACAGCCATGCTAGTCTCGCAGAGCCAGCCTTTACATATGTAAAGTCTGGGGCACAGTGCTGGCTAACTGCGTCAGTACCCGCCTACCTGACAGGCGAGGTATTTTGATTTACAACATGCACAACAACCAACTAGCCCACGTAGCTTAATGACCAAGTTGGACGTTAAACTTACAATGAGGAATTTGAAGGAAAAACTAAACGACAGCACTCTGGCTGTTTACAGGCCTTGTAAATCTGTAAAGATAGTAGGCTACGATTACTACTTAAAATACATTTAAAAAAATTTAATTAGTAAATAAAGCAGTGCACTAGTGTCGCACCGGCATTTACAGATACAGACTTGTGAATGACAATGCTAACAGCCAATGAAAATGGACAGTATCACTTTCCGAAAGTCTTAAATGGGTATGTGTATCAGACCTTCAGGACAGAGTTGCTTACAGTATACGTGACGTAGTGCTGAAGGGCGGAAGATGCTGAGGCAACCACGCTAACATTGTCCCTATGCAGATCAGCTATTCACTGTGTAGCTAGTTTCTCACTGTGCAGAGGAAGTACACATTGTATCATCTCCACATATTTAATCATGAGCCATTGCATTTTGCAGAAGTTATTGTTTTAGCCTGGGCTCTTGTGCATGGATAGCAGGACATGTTTTAGGCTACCTTAAAAAAAACATTCACTTGTTTTAATGCTCTAAATATTCAATTCAGGTCATCTTCAGGTAATTCAGATAGTATATTTCTGAACTCTGTTTACACGGTTCACTAATATAGCGTTGTTGGTTACAGTCGGAAAACCTCACAAGTGTGCATACTGTGGGCGGAGCTACAAGCAGCGCAGCTCTCTGGAGGAGCACAAGGAGCGATGTCACAACTACCTCCAGTGCATGGGGCTACAGAACAGCATGTACACAGGTTTGTGCCGCACAGAGATAAAACGCTCACCGATGACCTACTTAGCCCTGAAAACAAGACGCGCTATGCATGCGACATCACTGTGCCGTGTTGACAATGTTGCAATTACAAATCACTCAATCAGGTCAGACTGAATTCATTTAAATTCATCTTTAAATGTAGTCAAATACATTTCCTTTATGTACATTAGCATGTGCATTGTCTAATTCCATTAATTAAACAGCAGCTTAGTGGCTTACTCAACTCATTCCATATACAATAATGTAATTGCTGATATAGACTAATGAGGAAAATACTTAAATATACTTGTCTAAGATGTATTTGTTCTAAAAGTCTGGGTCAAGGCAGAGATATACACGAATGCTCTACGTGCATGAGCAAAAACTATGTTTATGGACCAAGTGCTTCACATACTGTATGTCAGAATAGTCAACTCTGCTCTGTAAGTTAAACACCATAGGCATGTACTGTATAATCATTATTATCATCATTATTATATTATTATTGAGCGAAAAGGCCCTCGTACACAAATTCACCATTCTCAACCGATAAGAATAAGTTTGACTCTAAAATCTATTTTTCTGTCTTGCTTTCCAGTAGTAAAGGAAGAAAGCAACCAGAATGAGCAGAGGGAAGACTTAAGCCAGACGGGATCTGACAGAGCCTTGGTGCTAGACAGACTAGCTAATAATGTTGCTAAACGTAAAAGCACTATGCCACAGAAGTTTGTGGGTAAGGGTCGCTATCTGCTTACTTTGTATATAAATTATGGCATTCATATAATGGATATTTAACTTTGCTGCCTTGGCTCTGCATGCAGCATAGTATAAAACTGGTTAAACTGCATCTTGCAGTTTCTCGCTATCCATATGATTTGCTTTCATTCATGAATGAATGATACAGTATTCACATTTTATACATATGAACCAAGGCAAAGAAAATATAGAATTTTTGCTAATACAACCTAAACATTATCACACAAATAAGTGAAGTGAAAATGGTCAAAACATATTTATTATAAACAGTCAAAATGTGAAGCTAGCTAAACCCCAGGTTGTGGGTTGTGTGACTGGAACTCATTAGCCTGTCATTGTTTGGCCCTCAGGTGACAAGCGTCTGTCAGACATGTCCTATGAGGGGGGCACGGGGGAGATAATACAGCCCCACGTCATGGACCAGGCCATCAACAGCGCCATCAATTACCTGGGGGCCGAGGCTCTGCGACCGCTGGTGCAGACCTCCCCAGCCTCCTCGGATGCAGCCGGGGGCTCCATGTACCCCCTCCACAAGCCGCTCCCCGACGGCCACGCCGGCTCCGGCCACAACCTGTCGGCGAAGGACAGCGCGGCCGAGAACCTGCTGCTGCTCTCCAAGTCAAAGTCTGCCTCCAGCGAGAAGGACGGCTCACCCAGTCCCAGCGGGCAGGACTCCACCGACACGGAGAGCAATAACGAGGAGCGTCCGTCAGGAGGGGCGTCCGGCCTCATCTACCTGACCAACCACATCACGTCCGGGGGCCGTAACGGGGTGCTGGTGAAGGAGGAGCAGCAGAGGCAGTACGAGACCATCAGGGCCAGTATGGAGATGGCCTCGGAGAGCTTCAAGGTGGTGACCGGAGATGGAGAGCATGTGAGGCCCTACCGGTGTGAACACTGTCGTGTTCTGTTCTTGGACCACGTCATGTACACCATTCACATGGGCTGCCACGGGTTCAGAGACCCCTTCGAATGCAACCTCTGTGGCCACCGCAGTCAGGACCGATACGAGTTCTCCTCTCACATGACGCGAGGAGAGCACCGCTACTGAGTTGGTCTCTCACACACGCACACACATTCATATGGATATATTGTAAAATACAATCGCTGAAAGTGATGATTTTATATAATATATGCATGGTTGTAGAATATGAGAGAACAGATGTTACAGAAAAACAGAACATACGTTTTCAGTCCACACAACCTTAAGATTTTTTTTAAAAGAAAATAATTATTGTGTAAAACAAAATAACAAAATAGTTGTGTCCCATTCGGTATATGTTCACTATAATTTATATGATGGCAGCTGTATGAAAGTGTATAAAAGTTGTTTGTTTCTTCTATAGATGAAGCATTTTTTTGTAGTCTTGAAAAATCTCCACATGGGTACAGTAATTATATTGTGAACAATTTAAACCACATTTAAAGCTTGTCATTCATTTCATTTAAGGTTTTCTATACAGTATTGGAAATAACTTTTCTATTATTTATGTCAAAAATTGCAAACCTGTCTATGTATTTATTATAGTATTCTTTTTTTGGAGCTGTATCAAATGTGTTTGAGCTGCTGCTGGAAGCTATTTTTGTCTAATGTACGCAAACAACGTCCTGTTCCTGGTTTTAGACTTGTTTTAGAATGGTTGTGAATTGGTAACAGACTTTGAGCCACTTGAGGGAAATTAACGCTTGCAAAATATCAATAAAAGATATTTTACAAACAGACCAGAGATATTGGCAGTTTTGTTTTATTAAAAAGAATACAATTTCTGCTTTAATGCTAATTAACATAATTTTGTGTACTCTTTACAATTAATTAGTAAGCAGTCCAGACAGTAAATTAAATACATATATTTCAGAACAAATGTATGCATTTGCATTTAAGATTTTATGATGAATATAACTATTGTATCAATACATTATCGTCAAGCAGCTGTACACTATTCCTCATTATCTGCTATTATCACCAGATTTTGACAGTAGGTGTTGCATCATATCAGCACCAAGCTCAAAAAAGTGATTGGAATTGATGGTTCTCAGGTGATTTTATGCTCATGAGCGAAAGAGATGGGGAAATGTCATTTCTCACTCAAACCTACCGAAATAATTGTGTTTGGATACCATTCACGGTGCATCTCATTCCTACTTGTCAGGGAGTAATGATACAAATATCGAATGATGGAAATGCCTGGCATTCATTATACAGAAGCCTATTAACCTATTAAAGTCAAATAAATAGTAGCTGAATGGTATTGCATGTATGGTATGTTATAATTTAATTCAATGCATTATCTCCTAGTTTTGCTATATTTAATTACATGGTATGCCTATAGCCATATCAATGGGATTATGGCTGGGTTTTCTTTCATACAGAATATGACGTTTATTAAGGTCAAATGTCTCTTGTGCACAAACATAAACACACAGGGGAGTGAGTGTATGTTAGCGCAGACAGAGAATATGAAGCCCTTTTGATCGGCACAGGACTGAAGGAAGGAGCCGCCAAAGCCCTCAGAGGAGCGCACGGTGCTGAGCGCTGCATGGACAGAGGGCCAGGGCCGGCCAGGGCACACAGGGCCAGGCCAGTCTGGAGGAGATCATCAGCCTTGTGCAGGGACCTGTGCATGGTGTCCAGATGGCGGCTGTGAGTTTCGGCAGAAACGGGAAGCAGCTGTGGCCAGCACTGAGCCCGTATGCTTCACTGGGACCTAACAGGGGAGGAGGGTGATTTGCATGAGAGGGATGATCTAGCCAAACTGCTCCGGCCCTGCCAGAATCCCAAATCTCACTTCCCCTTTCGGTCATCTGCCTGAAATACTCCCCTTTTAGAATGAGATTTGGCCAAATCCCTTTGTGTTGCAACAGGGTCTAATTGTGTCTACTTAGATTGCTTTAGATGACTTAACCAAAATACTGCATTGTTCATTATATGAGTTTTCCCTTTACAAATCCCAGACACTTTCAGGGCACCAAGAGAGGCATATCTTTGTATTATTGGCCTATGTAGTATTGCTAATAGTATTATAGAAAGCAGCATATAGATAATACCACAAAGTCTATGATTAGCCAGCATGATGGTCTAGTTGTTAGGCCAATCAACAAAAGTGGCAATGCATTTTTTATCAGGCTTTCTAATGTAAGGCACCTATATTTGCCAATATAAACACTTGGAAGTAAATGAATTCACAATAATACACTTTGTGTGATTTTTTATTTTTTTATTTTATTTAATATTTGTTGTCTTTCATCAAAGTATGCTTTCATAAACTGAATAATTCTTGCACTGTCACAAAATTAAGCTACAAGCATGCAACATATGGTGCTGTGGCCATCCTGGCAGTACCAAATGAATCCTGCACAATGTCCCAGTCCAGCTGTGAGGTGTCCGGGTCTTGTGAGGAGCTCTGACCAACCCTCTGGGATGTGTGACTACTTCCATTGCTGGCTTATTCAACAAAGCTTCAACACTGTGGCCAACCACACAACTCTAAAATATTTATCAGCGACTTGACAAAAATATGAAAAATAAATGAATGTCTTTTTTCATGGTCTTCCAGTTTTTCAAAGATTGTTTCATGAAAATTGCATGACAATTTCATTTCATGTGCATATCATCTATAATTGTCACTTTGGTCAACTCCACTATGTCTGACCACACCAAGGATATTAACATTCAAAATCCCTATTGAGCACACATTTATCTGTATTTGGAACGGAGTGCATGTTTTGTACCAAGGCAGTATTTTCTGAAAATGTTTTTTTGACACTCTCAGAACTCAGTAATGCTCAAATTACTTTATACATCACACAACATTGGCTTGCTTCAAACATTAATCAAACGTTTCAAAAATAAGTAAGTCCTTCTAAACAAATGGTCTGTTATCATTGCCTAAACCAGCTCAGAATGCTACAATATAATGCCTATGTACCCTGAGGTGTGGGTATAACCTGAGATATTCACTAGGAACAATGACTATTATTTTTTGTAGAAATAATTAATTATATTGCAGTTGATTATAGGACTAATGCTACAGTGGTTCCCATTACCCTAGTCATGGAAATTCTGAAAAATTCCAGAATATTGAAATGTCCATTTCAGGCAGGGAAAGTCAGGGTACTTACTAAATGTTGTGACTACTTCACAAACCTCACGCCTAAACAATTATTAAATTGGTCCAATAGAATGCAGTGACCATAATAAAACATTCATACTTCTGTGGGTGTTAGTATTAGAATGTGCCAAACATCCATAGGTCAATCTTTTGTCTTTGTAGATGCATTCTGGGAAGTCATTCTGACTTTTAACGATTTAACAAAAACTACATTAACAAGCATATTGCATGAATATATTTCCGCAACAGATTTTCCTGTTTTGTCCACTGCGGTCTTAATCACAAACAGGAAGGGAGTAAGAAGATTATGTCTTTATCATGGGGCTCAGGATACTGTTGTGTTGCACAACTTCCGCAGCCATGGTTGGCACATCCACCAGCTCCAGGCTGATATTTCAGGAGCATTAGAATGATGTGCACGCATTATATGTAAATATTAACAAGTTGGATATATAAAGTATTGTTTGACAGAAGAATACATTAGCATTTAAGGTCAATTTTATTAGAAATACAGAACAAGCAAATATACAACATATTATGAAATAAACATACTGTGAGAGACTCTCAAACAGATTGAAATTAAATTTTGTGTAAAAAAACAAAAAGAAAAAGTTTATTACCACGTGAACAAATGCCGCAGTTCAGTTCTGTACCATGCAATGCTTAGAATTTATAGTGTGATAAGATTGCTTTAAGTGATCAAACCATTACATTAACAATATGTGAAAGGATAGGAAAAATAACCTGAATGCTAATTTAATGAGCCTAGTGTTTTACATACAGTATGTTGAGTAGTGAGGACACAATCTATGCAGGTGCTCCATTTAGCGGCCACATCCAAAAGTTTTGTTCCACTCCTCGTACAGCTCCAGGTCTTTAGCGGAGACGCTGGGCCGTACGGTCCTCAGTGCATCCTGGAAGTCGCAGTGCAGGATAGGGCGCACCTGGTCGGGGGTGATGGTGGCAATGTCCCCCAGGTGGATGCTGCGAATGGGCCCCAGCGCCGCCTCTCTGCACAGCTGGGTCATGTCGGCTCCTGAGAAGCCCTCCGTCCTGACCACCACGTCCTCCAGCTCCTCCCCTCCCAGTTGGTTCCTCTCGCACGCCATGAGGTTGACCACGATGTGCCGGCGTGCCGCTGCCCCGGGGAGGGGGATGTACAGCCTCTTGGCCAGGCGTCGGCGGGCCGCCTCATCGATCTCCTGGGGCCGGTTGGTGGCTCCCACCACCAGCACGCGGTCCTCGGCCGCCGTCGACGCCCCGTCCAGCTGCACCAAGAACTCCGTCTTGATGCGGCGCGAGGCGTCGTGCTCACCGTCTATCCGCTGAGACAGCAGCGAATCGATCTCGTCGATGAAGATGACCGCCGGCTGGTGGCAGCGGGCGATGGAGAACAGGGCGCGGACCATCTTCTCGCCCTCGCCCACCCACTTGGAGGTCAGTGATGACGCGCTGATGCTGAAGAAGGTTGCGCCTGACTGGCATGCAATGCACTTCCCTATCAGCGTCTTGCCCGTCCCTGGGGGCCCGAACAGCAGAATGCCCTTTGGTGGGCCACGCAGCCCAGTGAATATGTCAGGCCGTAACATAGGCCAGACAACGATCTCCTTTATGGTGGCCTTGGCAAACTCCAGGCCGGCTATATCATCCCAGGCTACAGGAGGCCCGTGGTCCATGATCTCACCCATGATCAACTCTATTATCTTGGGCTCAAAGTTTCTCAGACGCTCATCCAGGAACTGAGGGTCTTGAGCGGAGGTCTGCGCGGCTTCGCCCTGCTCCTGCTCCTGTCTTGGAAGAGGCGACACAAATTTAGAACAGGTCCCTCGAGGCCTGTTGGCTCCCAGGGACTTTTTCATGGCACCTGCCAACCCAGGTGTCTGCCCTCTCTGGGGCTGATGGGGATGTTTTTTATGTTGCTCAACAATTAACTGCTCCCTGGCTGTTTTAAATGAAGTCCCAGCCTGGGGCTCAGTGTCTGAATGGCCACCCTGTGCTCCTCTTCCAACTTCCCTACAGCTATCGTCATTTGTGTGGTAGAAGTTCTTCCGTTTAGAAGGGTTAGAGGTGGGAAAAAAGACTGAGGAATGGCTGGTTGTGGTGCCAGCAGAGCTTGGATTTCCCTGGGGTTGAAATGAAGCTGTCTGACCAAACGTATTCTGTGCTCGTGCTGGAGTGGGACTGAATGAACTGAAAATCCCCTCGGAGGTGCTTGGTCTCTCTGCAGCACCACCCAGTGGCTCAGCGGAGGATCTGCTACCCTCTGCTTTGTACACAGAGGATCCTGTGGCCTGGACTGATGGAGGTTGTGTCGCCTTACCTCTGGCAAAAAGAGCAGACAGAGGAGTGCCTCTGCTGTCCTGTCCGACACATATGTTGACGTCTGCTGGTGCCACAAGGGAAGGCTTTCCTCCGCCTGTCCCCGCCGCAAACATCTTCTTCACGCACGGCAGCTCCATCACATTCTCTGTGGTCAGGGAAGACACCCATTTATCGCTGTAGTTCCTCTGACTGCGGGCCAGGTGCAGTGCGCTCTCTGCGTAGTTGTTGAGCCCTGTGCGCGCATCGTCCGAGTCTACCACTGCAGCATAGCGCTCAGAGTATGTCCGGAGCATGCCGGCCGCACAGGCCTGGGAGATCTGGGAGCTCGCCCATGCATACTGAATGGAAACCAAGTGCGCCCGATAGGCGTCTGCCGTCTGTTCAGGTGTACAGGTGCCAGAGGAAATATCAAAGGACCTCCTCTGCCACTCGGCCAAGTGTGCTTCACTCATGCTTGACCTGCTCGAACCTGTAAGAAGAGGACACAGGTTAAAAATGCATGACCTAAGGAAGAGTCTGGGAATAGGTTAAACATCTATCTATAAGGACTGGTTAGTATTGTAATAGACAACAACACTATAATGAACGTAGGGAGGTTATAACTTGTACCATCATCATAGTCTAACCTCCTTGGTCATTACTACTATTAGCCAGGGAGCAATGGTACGGTACTGTAGTGCCTAGGCTGTTAACAATGCTGTGGTTGTAAAACAATACTGGCTAATTCAGGAAAATAATACTGATATAAGCAACGTATTAACCAACCAACCAAATCAATTGTTAAACGTACCTTACCATGCTGTTATTAAACAATGTTGAGGCCTAGTTCCTGTCAAATAACCATGCAATGGTTAATTCTTCCAAAGTTCCTCGCCAGCTATGCAGTTGCGTAAAAGTAAATAGCCCAGTTCCGATTCACAAGTAAAGTCCTTGGAAGTGCCCCATCGTTTTTGTACAATACATGTATCGTAATTTTTCACGTTTTATAATACTTTGTGGTCCGGCGATTTTCAAACTGAATTACAAACAACATCTGAAAAGAAAACGAGACATGACTTATGTTTTAGGCATGCTTCATTTATAAGCCATGTTATCTCGGAGTGCGGATTTTGTGTTAGGTTTATTTCATTTTCTTAGGAGAAATGAGAGAAACAAGTGAGAAAATAGTAACTTCATTTCATGATAGCTTCCTACTGAAGTTTCTAATGTTCTTACCAGACGGTGTACTTTTTTGATTCTGATCCATTCAGGCATCGGGAGTAGAAGCAACTTTGAAGAACGAATATAGAGATTGTCTGTACTGCCATCTAGTGGCTGCGGTGGTTCACAAAGCATATGCTATCGATCAAATGGTTTCTGGGATATGAAGTATTTTCATGTCGCTAGAATGTATTTAAAATATCACATTAAACTACGAAATGTATTTCAAAGAAATTATGTGCTAAGAATTAAATATAAAACAAGCAGATTCGGTTTGTGCCGAGTTAAACTATTATTAGTTAACAAAAGATATGTATTACGATTGAGTAAACTACACTACCCACAAGCAGAGCACACTGTGTGAATGCAGTCAATTTGCGATTACAGCAGCTGCTGAGCACAAGAGAATAAAGACTGTGGATACGTATGCAGCGTTATTACCACCATTGCCACGTCTAGCCAGTAGACTATAGTGTATCCTATAATTCGTTGTTTATTATTTGTGTTTTCGATTGACGTACAGTAGGCCTAGTTAGTGGTCAAGCCGAAGAGAGGATCTAATGTCCCGACGCGGCCAGTTTCAGGACAGCAACCCGACAAGAACAGTCACACCCAAATCTTTGGAACTTCGTATGACAGAAGCTGTATCTGCCAAGCCACTTTAATAATATGTTTAAATGTATATGTCATAGACTTAATGCTTATTAGCATTATCCAGACATCCAAATTGTAGTTTTAAAGCTCCTTGGTAAAGCTCCACTGGATATGACTGACTCATCATCATGCAGACAGAACTGTCTGAGAAGATAACGTTTGCCAGTCTGCCTGCTGCAGTGCCAACCAGCCGGCCTCTAACTAACCAAGAGACAAAAGTTATAT
>JAODUK010000008.1:0-10650 GCA_027564635.1 Typhlichthys eigenmanni
ATTCATACTGACAGAGCATACACTACTGACTTGATTCATACTGACAGAGCATACACTACTGACTTTATTCATACTGACAGAGCATACACTACTGACTTGATTCATACTGACAGAGCATACACTACTGACTTTATTCATACTGACAGAGCATACAATACTGACTTGATTCCTGTTTTGAAAGCATATAATACTGTATTGATTCATGAGGTCAAAGCAAAGAATACAGATTTTATCAACGAGGTTAAAGCATAAAATACTGACTTGACTCATAAAGTCAAATCATTAAATACTGACTTGATACATAAAGTCAAAGCATAAAATTCTGACTTGATTCATAAGTCAAAGCATAAAATACTGACTTGACTCAGAGTGAAAGTACAGAGTACTAACTTGATTCCTGTTTTCAAAGCATTTATTCATGTTTTCAAGGCATAGAATACTGAATTGATTCATGAGGTCTGCAGGTTGGTCTAAAAGTTGAAAACTTATTATACATTAGGATATATTGAATTGTTATGGAGATAAATACATGGCAATAACCAATAACAATAACAATAATGTTTAACCTGACACTTTTCCTTCAGTTTCATTGTAGTGTTAAATAGACTGTATCAACTGCAATGACAAAATTGACAGTAAATACATCTACAATATCTAAAGATTAAGTATTGCTAATTAATTTAAGTGCTTGAATTATGGTTGATTTGGAATCTATGTGGCGCAAAAGTACATTACTGTGTGTACTTTTCTGTTAAACTGACACTACTCTGAGATGATTTCAGCCCCAATTTTTCAGATTTAACAATATTTAAAAGTGCTTGCATCTAGCCGCTGCCATACAAGCAATTAATGAGATTTGAGTCAGATCCAATCAGTATAATTGTAAAAAGTTGGGAAAATGAGTCTAAAATGGAATGAATTATCCTTTAAAAACCTCTGTATTTACTTCCACGACTGGGAGTGCAGGTTTTTATCCAGACAATGCAAGCTGCAGGAAGGTACTTATGAATCACAATGGCTTCTTGGCAAATCCATATTTAGAGTAACATTTCAATAGCAGTGGGAGTTTTAAGAACCAACTGAGATAACCAATAACAGTGGCTGCCAAAGTGGGGTCGCTGACCCACCAAGTGATCGAGAGATGCAGAGGTAGTCTAATAAAATATGCGTAAAATGTTCCAATGCTGTTAATGGATGGTTTATATATTTATATGTGTATATATATTTGTTAGGAAGGTTGCGTTTAAAAAGTTTGAAACATACACGCCTACACTGCATAAAGTCTGTAGTCTAAAATGAATGCATATCATCAGCAAAGCAAGATGGGCCACACTGCCAGCCCTTGACGCTAACCCAGTAAAGCTTGTGTTGACTAACAGAGAGTCAGAGCTGGAGGCAAAGTAAAAATCCTGTTGTCTGGGAGGCTTTCAAAAGCAATCTAGAAAAGTCTTCTTATTTTTTTCCATTTCAGAGAAGCATCTTGCCTCGCTAATGAAAATGGCTCACGGAGAAGTAGAAGGATAGATAAAGTATAGCTATGGTAGGAGTTGACTAAATTAAAAAAGTATTTTCAAGTTTATTTCTCCCCACACTATATTTCAGATATGCCAGAGCAGGGAATGCGTATGATGCTAGCTAACGCGCAGGTTAAATCTCTCCGGGCCTCATGTACTAACCAGTTAGCTCCCAAAAACATGGCATTGTACGTACGAACATGGCTAAAACACTATTCTGCCTGCTGAATAGTATCGCAAGTTACGCCTTCCTATTCATGCATATGCATACATTTGTTTTCTGCTGTGTTGTAAATCAATTTTGTAAGTATTTTTTTGATTGTTATTACAATATTAACTCTAATATTAACTATATGTTGCATATTACATGATATATTGTCATGCGGCTCTGCTTGCGCTAACCTTTGAGCCACGCTTGATTCTACTTTTACCGGTAAAGAATAAAATGTGTTGGATTCGTTTTTGTGTTCCCCAGAGGTTTAAGTTTAGCCACACAGCGCTACAGTATAATTTCAAGGTGCCCTGATGTCGGCGAGTTACTATAAAAGGCTATTATCATAATATCAGGTTAGTCTCTGGAATAAAGCTCCATATCTATGTAAATGGAGCTAAGGGGTCAGGCTTTTCTCCTGCTCTGTTCGAGCAAGCCCCTGATCTACTTCTCTGGTGGTGTCAGCCTGTTCTGGGGTCCTGCAACAAGCCCCCACCGCACCACCCACCCTCCTCCCCGGAGCCTAGTGGAACAGAGCAACCATTTCTCCAGACCGGGAGAAAGTCAAGGCCGGCCTGGGGACAGGGTTCTTGCGAGCAGCATGCTGGGCTACAGTCAGATCTGGGGCAGAAGAGAGGAACAGCAAGAGCCACGCTCTGGAGCTATCTCTCTGCAGCCCGCGGCACGTTAAAAGCTTCATCCCAAACTCCCCAAATGTCGAAAGTGGGACGGTAATAATCACCATATTTGGGGGATATATTTCACCGTTGACGGGGAGGGCCGGGGTTTCATCGTTCTGTGTGTTAGCAATGAACAATTCTTTGTTAAATGCTCAATTCGTCTTTATGGTCCTTCTGTATACCCCATCCTTCTGTAAAGTGATAGGCTGTTTATGGACCCTGTCACATTTGACAGCCATGGTTTACTTGTCAGCCCTGCTGGCAGCATATCTGACATACAGACTGTAAATCAAATATGAAGGTTTTTTTGTTTGGCAATTCTTGTGCGCCAGGGTACAAAATCTGCCCACGGTGTACCAGCATCCATCTGCCATTTATTGAAGATACTGAACACAACAGACAGAATGTGACAGCTTCAGGCTAACATCACTTACTGTATATCTTACAGTACAGCATATGTTCATTTAGGTTTAAATATGTAAGTGAATGTGTTTTACATGCTAAAAAGTGTATAGGTGAAAAATCAATTTGAGTTGTCTGACATTTTTGGACAGATAAGACCGTCGTGCCAAGTTTGGCCTTGGAATTTCCATTAAGTCAAACATCAGCATGAAATAGATTTCCACATGAATCTATGCACCTGCTAGCAGCCCGCTGGTGGAAATTGGCACTTAGGGGAGAAATGGAAGTCTATTGTTGTGTTGGGCCTGCCAAGGGATCCTTAATTAAACTGTCACCTGGAAGTTGAAATGTAATCTCCAGCTTTGTTATCCAAGCCAGAATCATGTGCCTCCACTTTTGCCGTGATAGGCTCTTTGATAGTTACAGCTCGGATATTGACGGTGAGCGGGTTATGTTAATGAGGGACAGACCACAGAAGCCACGAACGGTGCCCAAATAACCTCTGACCAGAGAAAAAAGAAGTACATACAAGTATATTGATCAGCTCTTATAATTTTAAATAAAGTTTGCTTGTATGCAGCATTACGTGTGCTGTGAAATGTACTATAGTGCTCTGGTGATGGCACACAGCTGCTGTCATTATAACAGAAAGTGGTTCCTTTCTCACGACAACTGGTATACGACCTATTGACAAAAGTCGCTTTGGATAAATGCATCTGCTAGATGCTGTAAATGTAAAGTGATCCACTATGTGGCTAGTGATGTTACTAAAGACGGCATTAATTACTGTACAGCTGTGGAAAAAATTACAAGACCACTGCAGACGTTTCTCAAATTTTTACTACTTATACATTTTATTCTATTACTTGCATGAAATATCTATATATTTTTTTGATTTGTTGAATATTTATGTCATATTATTTACCTTTACACTATATTTATACAATTACATTTTAAAGAATGTGCAGTGGTCTCTACATTTATTCTGCAGCTGTATGCATCTTGAAATTGACATTGTTTGAACCTAGCACAGGTTATACTGTACTGTACTGTACAGGCAAATTCTATTTTAATTGTTTGACTATTCAGCTGTTCATTCACGCTGCCCTTGCTTTCCGTATCTGTCTGTCTGTCTGTCTGCCTGTCTGCCTTCCATCCTTCCTTCCTTCCACTGTTACGTGTTGGAGAAAAGAGCCAAGCACTGTGCAATGCTCATAAGTGCGAGGGAGCATAATTAATCAAAGCCTAACTGGGTTGTCTGTGTGTGGCAGATGGAGTGAGGCGGCGGCGAGCTGAAATGGCTGGCCTTGCCTTTTGGTTTCACGCTTGACGAAAGCCTGGCCCTCTTCCCTCCTCCACCGACGAAGAGAGGGCCCTTCAACAAGAAACAGGATGCCCCGCCAAGTCAATTTACTTGTAAAGGCTATGCCTGCCGTTGCGGCGCTATGATAACTATAAATACATTACTTTTATTCACCGTGATCTTACGATGCGTTTTGGTGACGGTTGGGGGGGGGGGATTGGGGTCGGAGGAGGATGGCGAGGGGGTGGTAGTGTGTGTGTGTGTGTGTGTGTGTGTGTGTGTGGTGGGGGGGATATGTGTTTGGGGAGTCGCTACTGCCATCAGGACTTAAAGTCAATTTCTGTACCCTTTTCATGTCCCTTTGAATCCCCTAGCTGAGCCACGGAAGGGCCAGTGCTCTCTCATATTGATAGAGCCAGGTAGCTCCATCTGGGTGTTTTGATCTGGAGGACCCTTCTGGACCAGACAGAGGTCACAGCCCTCAGATGTAGCTGTCCAACATGCTACTGATGAGAACAGAGGAATTGGCTTTGATTTAATACAGTATGTCCCAGCGTCGGCCCCCAGACAAACAGGATGAAAGCCTGACCTCTAATCCCTCCCTGCATGTTGTCGTTTTCCCTCAAGCTTCAAACCCAAGGAACCTAACCTTGGGAGAGAAAATGTGTCCCAGTCTTTATTTAATCACCTGCATCCCCAAAGAGAAGCGTGGCAGCGACCTGATTATTCGACACTGTGACATTTGCTTTAGATTTCATATTTGAATGAGGAGACAGTAAAGGTACTTTCAGAATCCACAGAAGCTCTACTCTAAAGGAAATGCAAAGGTGAGGTTTTCACCATTTTCCAATCAGGTTTGCATAATGCATCTTTTATCTGATTTTGGAGCCCACCGGCTAAATCATCATGACAATTTGGATTCTAGGGGCAATGGCCAATATTTCTGGGGTTTTGATGTAGCCAGCGGATATCCGGAAAACGAACAGTCTGATTAGGAATTTGAGGTGCAAGAATGAAGTAGGAGCTGAGCTCCTCTAATCTCTAAGAACAGATTTCTGCATATGAATACAGATGCTTTTATTTTAAAGCAATTTTAAAGTCGTTGCCTACAGATTATGCATTAATATGCATATAGTTGTTTATAGAGATTAATGATGTTCCAACTGTACTACAGCACATTAAGTCAATCACTTCTCAACCTCCTCTTTATTATAGCAGTAAAAGACAGAGTCTGTGTGGACTTACCTTTGCGAGCAATGCGTACACAGCTTATTCTGGTTTCCTGAAAGAAAAAATAAATGCACAGACATTAGAGGAAAGTGTGTTTGCATAAGATGTATAATAAAATAAGACACTGATGTTAAACATTGAACTGACAAATTGGAAATATGACGTAGGTGGTTGACAAATATACTGTATATTCCGCATAAAAAGCAATGAATGTTCCTTTATTGTGTGAAACTTCCAGTAAACTGGCAACCAAAATTACGGACGCCTCCTGTGTAATGGGACACATTCACATTACATTCATAGGGGTGTGAGGCCTTCCATCACACAGAAGTTAGACACGCATCGACCCACTGACAACATCCCATTTCAAAACATTTGAACATTTCAGAGCGCTGTTGAAATGAGGACGGGTTTTTACTGAACAGAATACGGTGAAAGCTTAAAGGGACAATGTAATTAAGTGGAGGACTCCAGTCCAATGCATCGTTATTATGAAAAGGATTTAATTTTGGTCAAATTTCAGCTGATGACATCTCAGTCTTATGAAAAGGACCTTTGTCAAACAAGACTAATTAGATCCAAGACTGTAATCCAATTCTATACTGACACCTCTAGGAGATGCATTATCAAATTAAGATTTACAGACACTAATTCAAGCATTATGTGACAATTATGCAAATCTGCCCGTTCGGAGAGGAGCAAAAAGCTCTTTCCTCAAATTGTGGTTAAATGCCCTTTTATTTCTTTCCTTTTTTTTATAAGAAAATGCATTTAGATATTTTTTTTCTTAAACAAGTTCATAGTCCTATGAAGCGATATAAAATGATGACAGGCAAAACCCACCATTTTGATTCATATGCTATATAAAGCCAGTGCACATGTACATTACAATGTACAGTACATTAACAAAGAGTATATAATGTTTGCATAAACTGGAATTTACAGTTCTAAAAGCCATATAAACGTGCAAATAAAAGATTGCCCAAGCTGCTCCACACTACATCGGAAAAAGGTTCTTGTGTGTGTGTGTGTCTATAAACTGTATATAGTGATTTGATTAAACCCAGTGTGTCAAAGCTGACATTCTCCTCTAAATAGAGAATCCAACTCAGCCACGGCAATCTGTCAGACAACATGGTCTAATCAATGCATTATCAACACTCATTATAACCATTAGCAGCGCTGGCACGGAGACACCACGCATTATCCTTCGCCGCTAGATGATAAAGAAAGTGCCAGCCAGACAAAAAGTGGTGTAGCAGCATCCAAAATCGCGACGGGCAGCCGCGTAATAATGATGTGGGACAGACAGCACGCATTGTGGTTCCTCGTCCACAGCTAGGCCTTGCTGTGTCATTAGCTCCGGAGGGGTTGCTATGCATCTATCATCCCCTCTGCCCAAATATGACGTGCCAGCATACGGGGGGGAGTGGTGTGGGTGTGGGTGTGCGTGTCATTGGCTGCTGTTCCGGGGCTACATTGTCACGCTGAGGCCTACAAAGCAACTGTCTGAATTCAGTCTTTCAAGCGCCTCTTTAGATGGATCAATCAAAGCAATTACAGAGGCTAGGCCACTCTCTGGGAAATTAGCATGGGTAAATGCCAAAATATCACGGGTCGCACATAACGCTTCTGATATTTACCTAGATGCCAGCGTTTTTTGGAGGACTAGTTGTTGTGATGTTGGCCCAGCACAAACTGAACTGGACCACACACACACACACTTGGATTAAATTAGCTGTACTGTAGGCCTTCGTGATGTTTACACACTTCCAGACAAGGGCATTGTTAGTGTGAAAACACAATGATTGGCAGATATAGAGAACATATGGGAACAGTGTCACGGTAGGCGACAGCAAACTATTTTGTCATTTTGTTTTGCTGCTGTTAGCATTACATTAGCATAATGCATTTTATGCGGGGAGATGTGTGATAGATGTATATTACGCACAGCATCTGCATCTGCGCGAGTACTTGTCTGTGTTATTTTGAGAGAGAGAGAGAGAGAGAGAGAGAGAGAGAGAGAGAGAGAGAGAGAGAGAGGGGCATGAAGTAAAGGTGATCTTGATCACAGCAATTCTGCGAGCCTTTAACGGAAAACATATTACGCAGTATTTCAGAAGATATTTATAACTTTGTCTGAACGCTGCTTTGCCACTTTTTTATTTAGATTTTTTTTTTTGCACGATGTCTGCGAAACATTGTGATGTCTGTCAGCCATCGGCGATGGACGATGACATCGTCTATCGGCCCAACCCTAGTGCGTATGTGTGTGTGTGTGTGTGTGTGTGTGAGGCAAACAGCAATGTCCGTGCCCTGTGGGGGAAGGGAGAGGGACAGGGAGGGGGGATGGTCCTACTGTATCCCTCCAAGCTCACAGAGTCAACATGTCTAGGCAATGAGGAAGATACACTACTGGAGATTGAACAACACACTCTCGCTAGCAAGCAGTGCTAAACGATAAATATATATATTTTTTATGGTATTTTCAGCAGATCTCTTAGTTTAACCAGTATTATATTTGTAAACCGTTTGTGCCGTTGTAAAAAGTATTGTGAAAACATTGTTTTTATTTCCACTGTCTGAACAATCAGCTCATCTCCATTTCCACATAACCATATGAGAGTATTAACCCAATCAGAGGGTAAACTAACCCCTCAAACAATGGCACGGCTAGCGCAGATCTGTTTTGCCAAGTGAAAGCCCCTTTAGGCTGGTGAAATTTAGTGCACTCACTGCAATTGAGTTGTATGGTGTGAAGCCAGTTGCAGCACTCTCAACTTTGTGAAACTAATTGCCATGCAACGGCCAATCAAAACGCTGATAACGTGTCAGATGATGACATCAAAATATTTCATGATGTTAACTTTCAAACCATTTCAACTAACTGATTTCAACAATAGCTGTAGGTTATATAATTTCAACTAAATAGGCAACTTTTTTTATTGGCAAGTTTATGCTACTATGCACAATATTGGTGGAATGTATTTATTTTATTCAGCATGAAAACGATATGAGCTAATTTTAGTGAAATAAACTGTTGTACGAGACTGTATATTTTTGAATTGCTTCTTGTAACTGTCAAATTGCATGGAAAAACATGCAACTAGATGCAAGAAAGTTTCACCTAAGAATTGCTTGGTGTCACTGTCAAGTTGATGTTTCAAGTGTTGCATGAATCAAGTTTCATGCAACTTGCAACCTGCAACTAGGTGCGTGAAAGCTTCACCGTGTAAAGCCAGCCTCAGGAGCATCATCTCCAAATGTAAGCACGCCCCTTTTAATTGACATGCGTGCAACATACCGCGTTCATAGATCTCAGTGTTTCCACTAGCTTTGTCTTTTCATCCGCGATGGGAGGGGGGAGGTTTTGTGTTGTGAGTGTGCCGGTAGTTGCAGTGAATGTCGATACAGTAGGTCATTTCATAATATGATATAAAACAACACCTGGCTGCAAAACAAATGCTAGATTTATTGACATCTATGTATTCGTATACTGTATAATGTCTCTTTGACCCACTACAGAGTGCACCGTCAGTAGTAGTTCCAGAAGAAATCATTGCAGCCTTGAGAGAATATCTTTTTTTCTTCATGCTGCAGTGTGTGTTGTGTCCCGCGAGGACCAAAGAGAGATAGCCTGGTAACCAGACCTAAAATTCACTTTGTGATAAGGTCTGGCAATGCTCCACTGGTAACCGCTAACGTTTATTTACTCCTACCGAGCGTAGACCTCTGACTGAATCTATTGCACAGCGTTTAACCAATCTGCATTGCTACAACTGTTACAATAGCTTTGATCGCCTCATCTAGCTCTACCGCCATTTAGAAACATACTTGACTTCAACGTCATCACACTACCCCTCCCTGATTATTTCGCCAGCAGGGTGGCTGTGCGAACGCTAATGCGAACAGGGTTTCCAGACTATAATCTCAGCTAAATAAATTGATCTGAGAGCAATAGTCGGGCAGAGCCGGACTAAGAGAGAGATGCTCCGGATTAGAATAACCTTCCCCTGTCAAGTTCAGCTAAGGGGACTCGTACGACAGACCACCACAATTACAAAATAAACAGCTGCTCACAGAACTGGCCAAGGTGAATACGGCAGTAACTGACTGATGACCGCAAATGACCATGCCTTCAAGGACACACATTTTCTGGACAGACGGACACATTTCCACCGCTTTTGAATATGAAAACAACAGTTTACTCCTCGGCACCATGTTCCCAATTATTCGTAAGTGATTGTCTTTCCCAGGTAGCCGGCAGGTAACTGTTCCTGTAGAGGCTTTTGGAATAATAACATCGCTTTCTCAGGGTATGATTTGGCTTTGTGTGCTCAAGAACATTGAAATTAAAATAAACAGAAGAATTGAAAGAACGCAGTGCTTATTACATGGGATCACAGGATATTTTTTATACTAAAATAAATGGAACCTATCTAAAATAGATATGTGAGCTGTCACCATAGACCACTTACAGTAGCAGATGTTTTAAAAACAGCTTGTTGAGGATTAGCCATTGACCTTTCAGGTGAGACTTGATCACCATAGTCACTATTTTGCTTGCTATATTATTATTGCCCATGACTAATACTAATGTCAGATCAGGAACAGACATGAAACGCGGATAAAAAGGGAAAACTCAGGACGCAACATCAAACATGCAAAATAATATATAGAAAAGTCCATACATTTAAGGAATGAATGAGTTAATCCAGAAGTCATTTCCCTCACTGGACTGGATTTGTTTGCACAGAATCAAATCAAGAGCTGGAAGAAGATGTGATTTCCTGCTATGTACAAAAGCCAGCACAATGTTCCCGTCCAACAAGAGTTTTTTTTTTTGTCTGAGTATAAATATTGTTTATACAGTAGCAAGCCCACACAGACTGACCTGTCTCGCAGTATACAGCTGAACACAGCCCCCGAGCGTTCCCTAAAAGCTCACGTACCGTTCACCAGCCGTCTGGAACAGTTGTTGTCAGTGTTGGGGGGGGGGGGAGGTATGTGAGGGAAGGAGGTGTTGTGATATGATTCAAGAGGCGGGGGAGGTCAGATTTTAAGATTACATTTTTGTCATTATAGTTTATCCCAGTTTTATTATGCTTAACGGTGAACTCCTTGATTGCGTATTAGCAAAGTGCTCATATACAGATGTATAAATACACGGTGTATATAGTTATAGTTATATAATATATATATAAGATATATAGTAATACCATATATCTATGATGCACAACAAGTAAGGACATATGTGGGATCAGCTTGGGCGTGCTGTTGGTACCAGAGTGACCGACACAACCACGTTGG
>JAODUK010000008.1:10750-21339 GCA_027564635.1 Typhlichthys eigenmanni
CCCCCCCCCCCCCCCCCCCCACCCCACCCCACCCCACCCCACCCCACTCACACACACACACACACACACACACACACGCATCTTGAAAACCTTTTAATTGTGTAGGCTCCATCAGAGCCATGGAAAGAACTCTATTGACATGGCTCTGGGCTCCATAAAAAACAAAATGGTAATATGTTTCATATGTCAGTGTTTGGAGTTGCCTATACTATATCCATAACTGTTCAGAAAGAAAAGCAGCAGGCATACGGGAGCAGAGGTTTATAGATACAATATAGGTACAACTTCATGGGTCATATACTGTCTGACGCATAACACAGTCACGATTTCCCCGTTAGCATTGTAGCAATACAGGACTATATATGCGCACAAGATATATGACCTGAATTCCTTCTCATGTGTAATATATGATGCAATTATTGAAATATACAATAATTGCATCATATATTACTAAGGTGGGAACCAGTTAATATATTTGAATGGGTTCTCATTTTAGCATCAGTGTCATATTAGCTGTAATTAGTGCAGCAATTATTCAGAAATTATTTTAGCATAAGTAGAAAGGCTATCTAACAGGTTATCTAGTGAGGGAGGGAGAGAGAGAGAGGGGGGGGGGGGACAAGATATTCAGTGTCCACCTCTTTTTGCTTAAAGACAGTCTGTGAGGGAAAATTAATGATTAATCCTAAAAAAACATTGGAGGTGGGGGTTCTGTTTCCAACCATCCATGTCATATAATTTTGACTGTGATGAATTAAACAAAATTACTGCAAAAGTAAACAGTGTACTCTTTGCAGAGGTATCATTTATCACGCCCTGGCCTGTCAGACTAGTTAATCAATTAAAGTATATGCAATAATCCATCTTTAGTCTGCATGGCAAAGCTAACATTTGATGTAAAATGTAAGTGGTGATTAATCACGGTCTGACCTTAATAGTGAAAAGTATTTTCTTTATATAAGTATAAGTGGTTTCTATTAGCCGCATGCAGGTACAGATCTGGAAGTACCGATCTGTCTCTAATAAATTAATAATCGAAATAATAATGAAAAAAAATGTTGATTTGTCAAACGCATGACGAATAACCTATTCTACCGAATATGGGAAATCAATTTCACGAATCACAATAAGCATTAGGCTACAGTATCTCGTGTTAACTGTCTAACACAATGCATGAGTATTAACTAATTTCCATACAATTACAGAGAAAATACTAGCAAGACTGTCCGGTAGCCTTTGAATACAAAACCATTTTAGAAATATTTCAGGAGGATTTATCCATATCAACTGATCAGTCTTCTGCTGGCTGGCCTGTTGGGCCCGCCTCCAAGTGACGCCAGCTCCATGCTACGGTACGCCATTTGTGTCCAAGAGCAAAAAACGCGGACATTGGGATATTTCCTTTATTAGTAGGTAAGATGCGTATTCGAGTGTTATGCCACATAACTGAAATCGCTGTTTAGGATAATAGTACATTAGATAATGCTCACAGGGTTTCAGAAACCTTGATTACTGCACGTTTAGTTCTGTCTTCTATGTCAATGTTAGCCTCCTTTTTGGGCCTCTGTGCTGCCGTCGTTTTCTAAGCCTGAACGTCGCAATAAAGCCCGCCTTCGCGTTTTGCGATTGGACAGCGGAGCCGATATCCTAGGTTGATTGGTTGAACTGGATGCAACTTAACTTGTCGCTAGCAAAGTAGTTAGCTAGCAGGTGGCAACTTCATAAAGTCTGTTTTGTTTGTCGTTACAGACATACACGGGTTTATAACAGCGTGGGCGACCTTGCCCACCTTAGCCATCATGGGAAAATCATAATGGTGTTGCGCACATCACCTTTTAAAACGCTGGCTTGCTGTTTATGAGCGTATGGATAAACCACGGGCTAGTTTGTTAGCATGGTGGATCGAATGGGTTGGCGGCAGAGCAGCTTGTGTATAGTTGTAGCGTAAGCACGTCTCACACATACAGTACAGTGGGATTGATCATGTGTCCATTTCATTTACATTAAAATAATTAACCACATACCCCTCAGAAAACATTAATTTGGCACCATAACAAATCATTTTATTCTAACGGATTCCACTGTATACTCTTCAGATTACGTACCCATATGCACCGATTATGTTTTAAAGGTCCTTCTACATGCATACCGGTACATTGAATTAAAACACTATATTGATACACAAGGCTTACATTTTGAATACATGTTTTTTAATAAGAAGAGTATTTCTTCAAATGTTGGCACAACAATAAATAATACGATTATGCGTACATGCAGATACGTACCCAGATGTTAGTAGTTTTAATTATTTGTGTTGCTGTCTACTTAAATGTATTCGTGTGTAATTTATATGATATCCATCATTTTTCAACTCATAATCTGTGCAGTCAACTGCTTCGTGGGACAAATACAGTTTTCAAACGTTACACAATACATGCACAATGTATTGTTAACAATAGGCACTTTATTTAGATTTTTATTACAAACTTGTAGGCATATCTCTGAGTCATTTGACTAGAGGAATGCCTGTATAGCCAAATCCTTAACAAGCCCGTTCTGTACAGTTTTTTAATCGTTTCTCAATTTTCCCACTAGATGGCGACAAATATCTACAAGCACTTGTTTTTTATGTAATACAGTTAAATAATCAACATTAACAATATGGCCCATCCTAAGTTTATGTTTTGTATTTATGCTAACTCATTTAAGGATTCAGAATAAACAAAATATGCTTTCTTTTAATAATTGTTAATGTTCTTTTAAACATTGTTTTGTGTTTGCTTACCCTTTGAGCTCATCAATCCACTTCTACATGTGATCACATTGAGATTATGACATGGAAGAAGCTTTGATTTCAGAGGAAGAGGAGGCAGTGCCTCAGAAGGACACAGGGGGGCAGGTGATGGCTGACACTGAGGAAATAGAGATCGAAATTGACAAATGCGAGGATCCGTCCGTAACACCGTGGCCACGCTACTCGCCGAAAGATGGAGATGACCTCTGTAACCTCTGCGGCTTTTTGGCCAAGTCTCCCAGAGCTCTGAAGATCCACACTGCCAGGAAACACAAGCACAGGTCTAAAAGGGAGGCCAGGACAGAGAAGAGACCGACGCGAGGAGGCCGAAAGGCGTCCGGCGCGGGCCTGGCTGAGATATTGGTGGAGGTGGGGCTGGATGAGGAGGGGGGCCATGGCGACAAGCAGAAACAGGAGCCGTCAGAGCCCGGGCCGAGTCCAACCAAGGCTAACCCGTCGAGCGGAGGTCCTGGCGTTAGTCAAAAGGGTTCCGTTAAGACGGACAGCGCTGCGGAGGAGCCGGCGGTGGAGGAGAACACCACGCCGGAGAGACGAGTGAGCAAACGAACCCCGAAACCCAAAAGGATTCATTCCTGCGACTACTGTGGACAGGAGTTCAGAGATAAGTCTCTGCTAGAGGTCCATGTGAAGAGAACCCACACCAAAGACACGCCGTATATATGTGAGTATGAAGTGCTGTTTTAACCTATAAATCCTCACAAAATATAAATAAACAGTGAAATACTTTGCACACTTTTGACAATAAAATAATAAATCTCACTTTTCCAGTTGGACAGGCTGCATGTCTTCCCAAGATCCAGATTATACAGATTAGAGTCAAATATAACTGAAGGAGACACATTTATGGAGATATTGTCGAGAATTAAAAATGAAAGCTAAAACCATTGTCAGGCATTGTCGGCTCAACATTTTCTAATTTATTAAACATTTTGTTATTCTGTATTTAATTTATATTGAATAAAAGTGTGTTATTGGTACAACATTATCTGTTTGTGCCAGGCTAAGCGTTTTTTGTTTGTTGTGGTTTTGGTTTTTGACATTAATTATTATTATTTAATATTGCTATGCTTTCAAATGTAAATGGTTTTAGTGATATTTGTACTGGTTAAGAAGACGGGCCTTGTGTGCTTTTCTTACCCTGTAAAGTGAGTCTGTTCCATCCTGCTCCTCCCTCAGACAGTGAAACTGACGACAAGGAGGACATGGAGTCGGGCTCCGACGTCTCTGTGGCGATGTCGCCCGCACCCGTGCCCGCAATCGCACCCACGCCCGCCGCCGCAGACAAGCGAGCACGCAGCCGCTTCCACCTGAAGTGTCCCAGCTGCGAGTTCCGTCTCAGCACTGCCGCCCTGCTGGAGAGCCACGTGCGTGACAAGCACCCCAGCCAGACCTGGTTCCACTGCAAGCTGTGCCGCTACCTGGCCGCCACTGAGGAGTGGATGCAGACACACCTGCTCTCCCCTGGGCATCTGCAGCGTCAGACCGGGGAGAAGCCCAGCGGACCCACCTGGTTCCAGGTCTTCGTGGAGAAGGTGAGCCGAGACCCAGCCGGGGGAGCGACGACGGTGGTCGCCGAGGCAGGCGCAGGAGAGGCGGGGGAGGCCGGGGAGCTGGATGCAGACGGGGGTCCCCGGGTCGTCTCCCAGGGGAACCGTGAGGCGGAGGAGGCGGTGGCAGCGGCCAGAGCGGAGCTGGCCGATGGGGAGTGGCTCGAGGATGGCCAGCTGCCCCGGAAGCGGCGGGGCCGGCCCAGGCAGGGCGCCGGCGCCGGCAGCAGCACGACCTGCGGCCACTGCGGCCTGGTGGTCTCCAACGCCACCAACCTGACAGTGCACGTGCGGCGCAAACACAGCAAGGAGTACGGCTACAACTGCACCCTGTGCAGCTACAGCTGCGTCACCAAGGGCGACATGGACCGCCACTGCACCACCAAGAAGCACCTCCGCCGCGCAGCCGAGTCTGCCAGGACGAAGAAGAAGGAGAAGAAGAGGAAGAGGAAGAAGTTGTCCGATGGCGCCGACACAGGAGCCGAAGAAGAAGAAGAAGCCCGACAAAGCAGCAGCAGCGCGGAGAGCGGCTCCCAGGACTCGGACCAGGAATTGGAGCCGGGATCCGCGGGGACCGGCGAAGACGCGCGGCCGGCGGCGCAGCATCCGAGGCCGAGCAAGTACGACTCTGTGAACGCGTGCGACCACTGCGACTTCGTAGCGCACTCGCTGCCGTCGCTGCAGCTGCACGTCAAGCGGAGGCACACCCGGGACTTCGAGCTGGTGTGCCTGGCGTGCAGATACTACGCCGTGACCAGCCGCGAGATGTCCCGCCACGCCGCCACCGACAAGCACAGGCAGAAGAGCCGGGTCTACTTGGGCAGGAAGCCCACAGTCTCCGTGGCAGCCTGCGCCGACGGGGCCCTGGACGACATACCTGACGACATCCCTGGCGACATCCCTGAGGACATCCCTGAGGACATCCCTGGCAACATCCCTGAGGACATCTCCGTCGGAGGACGGATCCCCGGCATGGACGAAGCGGAGCCAGTCGCTGAGCCGAGTGCTGTCGACGTCCTCGTCGACGTCCCCGTGGAAGATGCTGCAGCGTCTGTTACTGTGGAAACTGTTGATGCAGAGGCTAGCCAGGATGCGGCTACAATTGTTGCCTCCGACGGCGGCGGCGACACGCAACAGCTTGGCGGCCGGTCGAGTGTGACCTCCGACCTCGTCTCTGACCTGGTCCCGGACCTCAACCCCGACCTGACTGCCGCCCCCCGGCAGACCGCTGAGGACGCCGTGCCCGAAGTGGATCAGTCTCCGGAGCACCCGGGAAACCCGGAAGAGAAAGCCGATTCCGCCACCAGCTCGGACGAGGGCGTGGAGACGGAGTCCTCCAGGATGTCCAAGGGCGTCCTGTTTGACGCCTGCATCGTACCCATGAGGCGGCTGGCGGAGAACAAGCTGCAGGACCCTGGCGACCACCCGGTCGGGAAGGCGGTTGGCGGCAGTGGTGGTGATGGCATCGGCGGCCGTGCGACCGGAGGGGCCTCCTCCAGACCCCTGCCCAACCCCTTCGTCAAGATGATCCGCCACAAGGTGGGGCGGGGCAGGCATGAGGCGGCCCGTGGCGGTCGCGGCCACGCCCGCATCCGCTGCGACGACTGCGGCTTCATGGCGGATGGCGCCAGCGGCCTGAACGTCCACATCGCCATGAAGCACCCATCCAAGGAGAAGCACTTCCACTGCATGGTGTGCGGCAAGTCCTTCTACACGGAGAGCAACCTGCAGCAGCACCTGACCAGCGCTGCTCACCAGCGCAACCAACTGGACAGCGTGGAGGAGCTGCCCGAGGGCGGCGGCCCCAGCTTCAAGTGTGTCAAGTGCACGGAGCGCTTCGCCAACGAGCAGGAGCTCTTCTTCCACATCAAGCGCAAGCACGAGGAGCTGCTGCGCGAGGTCAACAAGTACGTGCTGGAGGACACGGAGCAGATCAACCGCGAGCGCCAGGAGAACCAGGGCAGCGTGTGCAAGCACTGCGGCAAGGTGTGCAAGAGCAGCAACTCCATGGCCTTCCTCGCGCACGTGCGCACGCACACCGGTATGCATTCCTTTATTTGTTTGCCTATCTGTCTGTCTGTCACCCTTTCTTTATTTCTTTTTTTTGTTTTACCTTTACTTTTCTTTCTTTTTCTTTTTTTCACCTTTTCCTTAGATTTTTCTTTCACCCTTTCAAATGTTTTTCACCCTTTCCTTTGATCTTTCACTCACATCTGTGTTGAGGAAGAAACAGGCCTCTCTGTGCGGTTGTTCTGCCACAGGGCCTAACCGTGCGGGCTCATCCCACTCCATGACAGCACAACCGATACTGCTTAGCAGTCTGCTATCTAGTCCGGCCAGGTTAACCGTACCTTCAGCATAGGCTGAAGGTAAAGACTGATTGAGCTGCAAATGAGCACCAGGGATGCTAATGGACCTCCGGTAGGGATTCCCAGAGCACAGCCTGGTCAGAGACACGCACGGCTCATAATTGATGTGTCCATTACCAAGACTCAGTTGTAATTATAGTCAATAAGTCTCTGTAAATGTGTTAAAGCTAAGGCTTAAAAGCATTGGAGGTCCAGGCAGGGGTGGGCTAATAATTTAAAATAATCAATGCGGACATATTCAAAGCCCTTAATTTCCCTAGTGTCTGGACGTCCATGCTCTGTACGTGCATAGGTGTGTGTGCGTGTGTGGGCTCTTTGTATGGGTAACGAGCCCACGTATGTGCCAGCCTTCATGGCTAGTTGATCACCCTCAATCCATTAAGATGTATCTGGTCATTCCTAATGCAGAGCGGCTAGTGAGGTCTGTCGCTGAGAATCATCCGGCAGGGTACGGAACGGAGGCCGCTCCATTACTCTCCCCTGACCGTGTGTATTAATTGCTTTTAAAATCAACTTAATGCAGGAGCGAAATGTGAGGGTGCCATCAATAAATGCCCCTCTCTACTTCCTGTGGCCCGTCCCCCTTTCAGCCCAAACTTTAATGGGACTTTAATTGAAGTCTGTGTGTGTGTGTGTGTGTGTGTGTGTGTGTGTGTGGAAGGCCTTCCTAATTGTGGGCGAGCTGGAAATGGAACATCAGATAGGCTGCAGTGGTTTGTTCAGGAACACCAACGTTACATCAGTAGGACACGCCTCAGCTATACTGTACATGTGTCCTCTCTAAAATGCTGTTGTGTGTTACGTGATACGTGAATACATACTTCCCCCTCTAATAAATTGGACACATTATGAGGATGGTCTCAAAATGTAGTGTGTTTTCTGACCACTAGGGGTCAGTGATTGTGGCGTGATTGCATGAGTGATGCAGGAAGTATATACGTATGTAGGTAAACATTTTGTAAAATGGAAAGTTCTGATGTCTGAACAACAAGCCAAACATGGTACCAGGAAGTAAATGTTACTTCAAACATTAACCATTATGTCAGTTATGGAGCCTAGGAGGGGTTGAACAATCCTCAATACAAATAACAATCTAGATTAGAAATACATTAATTGTCTCCTTAACACTCTTTGACGTTGACAATTTTGACATGTTTTTAGCCTAGCATGCTAACGTCCCTCTGCCGCAAACCATTTATTCACGGTTCACATTTTCCCCCGCCTTGAGCAGGGCCAATATCACGTTATATACTGCACAGGGTAGTACTCTATATGACCTCATACCTATCCATTCACTTGCGTGCAATTGAGGTAAAGGAAGATACGCCCTAACTATTTTAATAGGCCTGCATCTTTATGATTTATAATACTAGGACCTTAATTTCTCCTTAGTAACGACCATCCTGCATGCAGTCATACCACAACCTGCTGCCATTATTCCTGATTTCGAGCACGGGCGGCATGTTACTTAAGGAAATGAAAGCCGTGACACCGAGTCCTGCAAACAGATGGATTTAACACACCGTCAAGGACACACTCGAAGGTTTCCTCTCAATTATTCCTTGTTTTGTGGTGGTTTTCACATGCAGTTATACATGCTGTTGTTTACGAGGCTGCTTTCCATTTACACAGAGCGCCCATTGCTTCTGATTCTGACAACATCTGCCAGTTATTATCATTGCTAAGTTCTCCCATTACCTTGAATAATTCACCCGGCGTGTAGCTGTGTCGTTTGTTCCGGGCGTTTGTTTGCATGCTTGCTGTGCCGCGGTACTGCGGGGGTCTGCCGCTTTCTGTCCAGACCCTTTTAATTAAGACCTACTTTTTATTCACCTGATTAATCAGAGAAATCAGAGAATGGCAATGGGAGGCTGCACACAGATTTGTCAATTTGTCCCTTTAAGGGAAGCAGACACACAATAAGGGAGCCAGTGTAATCTGCATCGGGGAAGGTAAATTGGTCACTTTTTCACACCGGAGCGGTCTGTCTAACTGCTGCAGCGTGGTGGCGAGTAATGGGCACGTGTGCACGCTCACGTGCACGCCCAAAAGGTGACGTGCGTTTGTTGTGCTGACTGGAGTGAGACGCGACACTAGAAGAGGCCTTTACTCACACACACACAGGCCTGGTGTGATAATGATGAGGCCTGTCCATGTGCCCAACTGCAGCAACAGCTGTGTGTGTGCGTGTGTGTGTGTGTGTGTGTGCGTGTGTACACATTGTGTGCGTATGTGTGGCTAATTTATCAGAAGATTATTTTGGAAAGTGAATTAAGTAATTTCCTCCTGGTTACAGTGTGTGTGTCTATGTGTGTGTGTGTGTGTGTGTGTGTGTGGAGGGGGGGGGGTGCACAACCCCAGTGTAGGTGGCAGTACCCTGCTAAAAAATCCAGCATTACTGGTCACCAGCATAAGGTATGTTTTGCATGCTGGAACCAGCTGGAATGCTGGTTTGCTGGTACCCCGGCATCCCATGCTGGTTGCTGGTGTTCTGGTATACCAGCCTGGACCAGCACTACCCCAGCACTAACCAGTATGAACCAGCCTGGACCAGCACTACACCAGAACTAACCAGTATGAACCAGCCCGGACCAGCATAAAATTCATGCTGGTTTATGCTGGATTTTTATGCAGGGTATTACATTATAATGACATTGATAGTCAAAATGGGCTTCAAAGAGGATGTTTAATTGGAGTGCCTGTGTGTTGTTGGGTTGTGTGTGTGTGTGTGTGCTGGCATTGTTGTGGTGTGGAAGATGGTGTGTCTCTGTGTTGTTGTGTGTCTGTTGTGTGCTAGTAATGTTTTTGTTGGGTTGTGTGTGTGTGTGTGTTGTGTATTGGTACCTGGCCTGGCACTGTTCTTGGTGAGACAGTGTGTGTGTGCGTGCGTGCGCGTGTGCAGGAAGGGAATGACTCTTACTATACAGCAGGGAGATGGACACACAAGGCAGCATGCGTGTGTGCGTGTGCGTGCGCACGTTTACGGGTCTTGTTAGCGCAGCCGTGCCTCTCAATCTTCGTTACTGTCTTAAAATTCTCGGTGTCGCGCTCGCAGCTCCCCGCCAGTGAACCGTGCATGAACGAATTAGTAATCTACACAAGGTGCTTAATCAAATCAGCGGAATAAATATCGCAGCGCGTCTTGGGATGTTCACCAGCAGGAGCGGTGCGCCTAAAGATGCGTGCGTGCGTGTGCGCTCGTCGCGGCCCCTAATGTGAGTGGCTCGCTGCCAGAAGCAGCCTCCACGTTGCCATGCCGACGTTTGAATTGCCCCATGCACAACGGTTTAAGTGTCTTTAGCTTAGTTAGAGGGCAGATCTAAAAACCATATAGGAAATTACACTTTACATGATCAGTGACGTAATTATTTCAGTTGATCGTTTCTTTCTTTTTCTTCCTCCTCTATAGAAATTAAAGCTTATCATGGCGGATCGTTGTTAGTTTCAAATTAATTTCCCATGTTAGACTAACCCACGTTATGCCAAAGTCCTGATAGGTCAGTCTGGCCACTCGGAAGCCGTCTTGGTAACACCTCCGGGCAGTTATTAGGAAGACCATATTCATATGAATGGGAAGGGAGCCATTACTGCACTTTTATTGGTAACCAGGACATAAAAAACTGCACGCATAGAATCACCGGTCACCAATAAAATGCTGCTTGTACACATGGCCAAAGTTAGAGTCAGCTCAACCATACGATGGGCTAAATAGGTTATTTGGCTGTTATAAAGCAGATAAATAAAGCTGTTCTCCGCCAACATATTTTACCATTACATACAGCTCCCATAGAGTTCTATTGAGGACTCTCTAAGTGGTCTGTCTCCTCTATATAATGTCTCTGGTACTTCTCCCATAGA
>JAODUK010000008.1:87414-105055 GCA_027564635.1 Typhlichthys eigenmanni
CCCCCCCCCCCCCCCCCCCCCCCCCTCCTGCCTGTTGTGTGTGTATCAAGAGGAAGATCCATCAGGTCAACGGTGTTGTCACGGCGAGGGAGCAGACAACCCCGAGTCACAACAAGCACGCACGCACACACACGATTCCCACCGACACCTCCCTTCACCGCCACTTTCTGCCCGCAACGCCTCCGATGCCATCCTCCCTTTGGTGTTACCACGGCAACAGCGGCGGGACTCGTGGAATGGTTGCCCCCTCCCATTCCCACACTTCCCCTATCCCGAGGAGCCCTCTCACGACACGATAGCGCTAGCTAGCTATCGCTACCATGGCATTAGCGTTAGCGTTAGTCAGTGTGTGTGTGTGGTGTGTGTGTGTGAGGGCCGCGATGGAGCCGATTTTAGCGTTCAGCCAGGCATGCTGAAGTGTGGATTGGTGTGTTAAACGCCCCCCCCCCCCCTTCCCCCCAACTCCACACACACACACACACACACACACAGTGGATGGAGGAGCGCAGCACATCATGCTAATCTGCTGTGTTAGGGATTTTGAAGACTTTTAGGGGAAATCGTCTCCTCGTCGTGGCTGTCGGGGGGGTTGGGTGGGGGGGGGGGGGGTGGATTTGAGGAGAAGCGAGTTTCCCCCTCGTAGAGCCTCTCATTTGCCCCCGGTGCCTCTGTCACGAGGCGCCGGTGCTCATTTGGAGGAGGGAGCGCTACAGCGATGGTGGTAACGCCAGCTAAGCACTAGCTTCAGAGGCGGAGCTTAACCTGCGCTGGGCTTCAAATATCGGAGACCCTGCGATGGGCAGCGAGTCCCAAAACAATACCCCATACCTGTTTCACACAAATATAGACACACAATTTTGGAAGTTGTCTATTCGCTCAGTAGCGAGCACTCACTACATTCTAATGCACCTGCGCTGTAACACTCTTTGTTGTGTTGCAGCTGTTAACCCTCGACCAAACACATGCGCACGCACGCACACACACACACACACAGGCAATAGGCAGCCAGCCATCTACACTGTAAGTGAGTTGGCAGTGTGAGTATCAGGTAATCTGTCCACCCAGATTAGGAGATGACAGCGTCGCTGCTTGTTTGAAGATGACAGCACATCTGTTTGAGCCGCTCTGGCATCTAGGACACACACACGCATGCACCCATGCCCACGCACGCACGCACACACACATTCACACGCACTCGTCTTGCTCGCTCGATCTCCCCTGTCTCTCCTGCTTAGCACCACTCTGTATTTTCCTGATGTGTGTGTGTGTGGTGGACATCTCTTCTCCGGGCGCGTCATTCGCTCTTTTGATCATGTGTTCAACACTTTCATCTGTCCTCCTGGCGTGCGTGCGTGTGTGTGTGTGTGTGTGTGTGTGCGTGCGTGCGTGCGCGTGTGTGTGAAATGCACTAGAAGCAGAGCTTAGGCCCATCTCAGTAAAACTAAAACATGAGTTCTGTGTGTTCTTCGTGTGCGTGCGTGCGTGTGTAGCGTGCGTGTGCATGCAGCTGGCTAACAAGGCCAAACAGACGGTGATTTCCTGGGAACGCCAGTGTGACTTGGGATGGGAAAGGGACGACCGTCAGACTGATTTATTTGTTCCCTCAGAGGCTTTTTTCACCACTGGATAGTGGAGAGGTGTGTGTGTGTGCGTGCGTGTGTGTGTGAAATGCACCCACACGCATGAATGCCTGCAAAGACACGCAATGTGAATAAAAGCCCCCTTTTTCCCATCATTGCGTATTCATCCCATGTTATTTTGACAGTGTCCTGTTAGAGCTGTAAATCTTTTATACTACTGGACTGACCTCCCCCTCCCCGTCTCGTTCTCCCCCCTCCCCCCCTCCCCCCCGCCTCCGTTCCAGAGGACTAGCTAAAGGCGTCGACGCCCGACGACGGGGAAGAGCAGCTGCAGGACGATGGCCTCTCATTGGACGGCCAGGACGGCGAGTTCCTGTGCAACGAGGAAGAAGAGGAGATGGAGGAGGAGGGGGAGGGTGAGGGTGAGGGGGAGAGGGAGGAGCTGGACGGAGGCCACGCCCCCAGCTACCGGGACTCTCCGCTGAGCGCTGGCACCGGCCCGGACGCCGGCTATGGCTCCCCGCTCAGCGACGCCAGTGACCGGCTCACGGACTTCAGCAGGGGCGTCACCTGCCCCGAGGACTTGAGGGCGGGGCCCGACAACAGCGCCCCCCTCAGGCCCTCAGGCAATGGCCTGTCACTGCAGGACAGCCTGGCGCAGATGAAGGCGGTCTACGCAAACCTGATCTCCGACGCCTCCTGGTCCAGCATCGCCCTGGACATCATCAAGGCCAAACCGGCCGCCGCCCTCAACAGTGCCGTCGCCGCGTCAACGACCGCCGCGACGACCACCGCCTCCACCTCGATCTCCACGACCGCCGCAGCTCACAAGGGCGGAGACGGCTCTCCCGGCCGCCACCACCACCACCACAACGGGCGGAGCACCTCCGCCGCTAACCACACCACCACCAACATCACCAGCAATATCGCCGGCGGCAACCACAACCACAACCACACCACCACCACCAACAACCACCACCATACAACCACCACCAACAATGGCGTGCCGGCCGCGGGCCCCGGCAATGGCGCGGGCGTGGCATACGACTGGCACCAGGCCGCGCTGGCCAAGACCCTGCAGCAGACGTCGTACCACCTGCTGCCGGAGCCCAGCCTGTTCAGCACGGTGCAGCTGTACCGGCAGAACAACAAGCTGTACGGTTCAGTGTTCACCGGCGCCAGCAAGTTCCGCTGCAAGGACTGCAGCGGCGCCTACGACACGCTGGTGGGCCTGACGGTGCACATGAACGAGACCGGCCACTACCGGGACGACAACCGCGACAAGGAGGAGGACCGCGGCAAGCGCTGGTCCAAGCCGCGCAAGCGCTCCCTCATGGAGATGGAGGGCAAGGAGGACGCGCAGAAGGTGCTGAAGTGCATGTACTGCGGCCACTCATTCGAGTCGCTGCAGGACCTGAGCGTGCACATGATCAAGACCAAGCACTACCAGAAGGTGCCCCTGAAGGAGCCCTTGCCGGCGCTCGCCACCAAGCTGGCCACGTCCTCCGCCAAGAAGCGAGCGCTGCAGGAAGCCGTCGCCTCCGCCGCCGTCTCGCCTCGCTCCCCTTCTGACCCCTTCCTCGTCGCAGCCGGCGGCGACGCCGCCGCAGGGAGAGACCCCAAGTCGGCCGCCAACCCGTACGTGACGCCCAACAACCGCTACGGCTACCAGAATGGCGCCAGCTACACGTGGCAGTTCGAGGCGCGCAAGGCCCAGATCCTCAAGTGCATGGAGTGCGGAAGCTCGCACGACACGCTGCAGCAGCTCACCGCCCACATGATGGTCACGGGACACTTCCTGAAGGTCACCAACTCCGCCTCCAAGAAAGGCAAGCAGCTGGTGTTTGACCCCGTGGTGGAGGAGAAGATCCAGTCCATCCCGCTTCCCCCTACTTCCGCCAGGCTGCCCGCGCCGACTGGTGCCGGCGTCAAGTCCCAGCCCGTGTCCCCGGCCATCTCCCCAGCCGCCCCGCCGGAGGAGAAGCGGGAAGCCCTGCAGCAGCAGCAGCAGCAGGAGGACAAGATGGCGGCCATCGTCTGTGAGCCCGCGGAGAAAAAAATCAAAGAGGAGAGGGAGGATCCCGGCGAGAAGGCGGAGACGGACGGCGGCGCCGCCGCCGGCACCACCTCCTATAAATACCTCAGGGAGGAAGATCTTGAGGAGGCCCCCAAGGGCGGGCTGGACATCCTCAAGTCCCTGGAGAACACGGTCTCCAGCGCCATCAGCAAGGCCCAGACGGGAACGCCAACGTGGGGCGGCTACCCCAGCATCCACGCCGCCTACCAGCTGCAGGGGGCGCTGAAGAGCTTGCCCGCGGGGGGAACGGCGGCTGTTGCCCTTCCCCCCGCCGTGCAGTCGGTCCAGATGCAACCCGTGTTCGGCATCGGGCTGCGGGGCCTGATGACGGACCCCAACGCCGCCAGCATCGGCGTCAGCGTTGGCCACTCCCCCGCGCGGAGCCCCTCGTCTCCTCCCCCTCTCCGGAGCAACGTCAGCGCTATGGAGGAGCTGGTGGAAAAGGTGATGGGCAAAGCCGCCGCCGTGGTGGTCAAGAAGGAGAGGGAGGACAAGATGGTCTGCCTGGACCGCTGCCGCCCCCCGTCCTCCTCCCTTAAGTCGCCCTCCCCTGCATCCCTTCTCCCCCGCCTGGCCTCCCCGCCCGGTGCTGACCTCTCCGGAGGAGGCAGGCAGCAGCAGCAGCTCCCCCTGCTGGCCAGTGCGAGGAACTGCAGCCCCGCCAGCTTGGATTCGGACATGGTGTGCAAGAAGGAGCCCCGAGAGAGCCCCGTGGACGGGCACAACCACCACCACCACCACCATCGCCGCTCCCCTCCGGTGACCAACGGCAACGGGCTGGGCATCATCACCGATCACTCGCCGGAGAGGCAGTTCGTCAGCCCGCTCAGCGCGCTGCAGTCCATCATGAACACCCACCTGGGCAAGGCGTCCAAGCCGCCCAGCCCCGCCGCCGACCCGCTGTCCATGCTGTACAAGATCAGCAACAGCGTGATGGACAAGCCGGCCTTCAACACGCCCCCGCAGAACCAGAACAAACCGTCCGAGACAATTGGCCGCTACCCGTTCTACGAGAGCAACGACCAGCCCATAGACTTGAGCAAGTCAAAGTCCTCCACTAACAACAACAACAACAATAACAATAACAACAACAACGGTGGCGTCGTCAACGGCAACAGACCTCTGTACCTCCCGGACCCGGCGGCGGCTTCGTCATCGTCTCCTCCGCTGCGTGAGAACGCCCTGATGGACATCTCCGACATGGTGAAGAGCCTGACGGGCCGCCTCACGCCCAAGTCGTCCTCCACGCCCTCTTCCGTCGTGTCGGAGAAGTCGGACGCCGACGGCGGCGGCAGCAGTGCGTTCGAGGACGCGCTGGAGGACCTGTCGCCCGTATCGCAGAAGCGCAAGGGCCGCCAGTCCAACTGGAACCCGCAGCACCTGCTCATCCTGCAGGCCCAGTTCGCCTCCAGCCTGCGCGAGACGCCGGAGGGCCGCTACGCCATGACTGACCTTGGCCCCCAGGAGCGCGTGCACATCTGCAAGTTTACCGGCCTCTCCATGACCACCATCTCCCACTGGCTGGCCAACGTCAAGTACCAGCTCCGTCGCACCGGCGGTACCAAGTTCCTGAAGAACATGGACTCGTGCCAGCCCGTGTTCTTGTGCGGGGACTGCGCCTCCCAGTTCAGGACTCCCTCGGCCTACATCGGCCACCTGGAGACCCACCTGGGCTTCAGCCTCAAAGACCTGTCCAAACTGTCCGCCGCCGAGCATCTCCGGGAGCAGCTGGCTGTCTCCAAGGTGATCGCGGCGGACAAACTGACATTCGGCGTGCCGTTGCTGGCGGGGCCGGGGCTGGAGGACGACGCCGGCGGAGGCTCCGTGTACCAGTGCAGGCTCTGCAACCGGACCTTCGTCAGCAAGCACGCCGTCAAGCTGCACCTCAGTAAGACCCACGGAAAGTCCCCCGAAGACCACCTTGTGTTTGTCAGTACGCTGGAGAAGCTCGACAAGCTGGATAAGATGTAACCTGAGGGTGGGGGCGGGGACTGAGATGCTGACGGCTGTGGGACTGACCATAATTTCATTGCACTAAAAATAACAGTTACTGCACTGGGCCAAACTGAGCCGCCAGAAAAGTTTAAAATATATATATCGGTCTTATTTTTGTGTTTTTGTTTTGTTGTGATAACTGCCTGGACCATGTCTTTCCATGTTAATTTGTTTCTGTTTTGCCAAATTATTATTTTTTCTTTTATTTTAATTTTATTTTTTACACTTTTTTTGGAAAATATTTATATGCTATTGTCTGATCTGTGCATGTATTTTAGTGAACCAAGGTTAAACACAAGATTTTAATATTTTCATGGCAAAAAAAAAAACACAACTACTGTTTTTATTGAGTGGTGAGAGAAGTGTGTGTGTGTGTGTGTGTGTGTGGGGGTGGGGGTGGGCGGGGGGAGCTGTAATATACGAGATATGAAGAAGGTGGAAATTAAATGTACACACCAAAATAAGACGAAAGACTGACGGAGCACCTTTCAGACAGTTGATGTTCTCATCTGTAAAGAGAACGTGTTTTTTAAAATATTCTGCATATTTGTCAGTTTGGTTTGGAAAGTCAACAGTTCTAAGTTCTTCCCCTTGCGTTCTGTCACCGCAATGTTTCTGGTGCTTTTTAATGGCCTGCTCAGAAGCCCGTGAGTGAAAAATAAACCAGTTATGTGAACTCTTAATAAATAAAAATAAAAAATGCTGCTTCTGGTTCATAAGTCAATCAGTGACAATTGAATGGCCGTCTGTATGCAAGTTTGCTCCAACCCCCGATTTTGTTATTACCCCCCTTTCCCGATGTGAACTATCACCAGTTTGTTACAGCCTTCTTTATGAATGGTGTTGCATTATTCAGCTGTACAGAGAACCATGATTATCAGTGAGCTGTCTTCATCCAACATATCTTCAACATTCTTTCTGCATTCTAACTTTTATATGGTCATTTTGTATACAAAAACGATAAAACATAAAAACAGATTATGTATATAGATATATATATACTGTAGAGTTACAAAATGTCCTTTTTTTTTTCTTTTTTTTTTAAGAAAATACAAATTTAGCTTCTTTGGCTTGGTTTACAGAAATGATTTTAATTATACTTGCATCCAATTTGATGCATGATATGGTGTGAAAAATAAATAAGCGATGCACAATGAATATACATTTCAATGTTTTATTGACTATTGTAAAAAAAAACAAAAAAAAACCTTTTTAGCATTAATTAGGTTGTTTCATTCCTTTCTCAAATGTAAAATAAACCCCAACGCAGTTAACAGTACTACAGATGTGGCCGTGTATTTATTTATTGCAAAACCAAAATTATCACGGGAAATAAAAACAAAATGTTTCTGCGACTGTGCAAACCATAAAAAAATAATATTGTCATTTCCAAACTATTTAATTGTACCTAGATAAACGTTAACAAATCATTTTGGTGTACATTCCTGTTCAATTGGTTTCACCACTGTTTTAGAGATATACAGCATACGCACGCACACGCATGCTCGATGTGGTCTCACTGGGATTTGCATTAAGTGTCAGTCTTGTGTTTCAACACTGATAGTGAGCGAGGGGGAATAAGCACCCGGCCGGAGAGTGCCGAGGTTCATCATATGCTGCTGCTGCTAAATGTGATGATGACTGCAGCGATGAAGATGTCGAGCCTGATAAGTCTAAGGCTGCCTATTGTTGTCGTGGGAGACGCATGCTAAGCTTGTGACTGGCCCTTTGGAGTCACTGCTCTCTGAGAACCAGTGTACATGTGCCTGTCATGTGGGAATACAATCAGACGGGTGTCTGTTCTGTTAGAGTCAGCTTGCTCTCTCACGCGCACACACACATGCACACACACACTGTCAGTTGGTGTATGTGTGTGTTTTCTGTCCCTAATTAGAAAATGAAGGCTGCTTTTTAACTGTAGTTTATTTGTATTGGCCTTAATCACAGCTATAGCCCAGAGGCTTCTAAATCCCCTGTTTCTCCTAGGAACTAAATGCCACTTCCTATCCTTAAACCCTCAATCAGAAGGAAGAACTGAACTCCCTATATAGAAAATACACATACATACATACATACATATATTTACCATACATAAATAGGCTTACATACATAGGCCCACATACATACATACATACATACAGGAACATATGGATGGCCATTTTATAAGGAGAGTCAGGTGTGCTATAGGAAGTGAATGGGCTAATAATTAATAAATCAATCAAATTACAAAAACCTCTGGAGCAGCAAAAACGGTGACCTCTGTGTGCTCTCATCCCAGCCATTGGCGTGTCTGCTGCTATGGTTACCCTAATACTCCAAAACATGACTGTGTCAATCCAGTCTGTCCCTCTCTCTCACACACGCACGCACACACACACACTCCCGGCTTATTAGCATGTGCGCCTCTGTGCAACCGCACATTTTCGGCAAGCTTCAGTTTAATTTTGCTGTGAGAATCAGTCTTGAAAGCCTCACAATAATTTTGAATGTGTCCGAGTAGTAACTGAACTTTCCAATCAGCGGTCGTGTTGATATACAGGCGTGGTTTAGGTGTGCCGACAGCAGAAACGACCAGATGGTTCATCCAATCCACTGCTAAGTGTTTTTTTGAAAGTACCTGCCCTTTGCAAACAGTTTCAACGTACGGCTCCCCAGATGGAGTTGTGACAACAATCCATCCGGCATGTCAGGTTATCCCACGGTGTTGATACACGGATTACCTGACAAAGAAAACACGGTGAGGCCAGATTAGCTCGGTCGAAGACGCCATTTCCTGGAAGGGAAGCCAGAGTCACTTCTGAAACAAACAGGGCAGATAAACAAGCAGCATGTCGCAGGAGATACTGTTTCCTGCACACCCAGCGTAAGTTTAATACCCCCGCAGCTAAACCTGTAATTTTGCTGTGGCGTCAGATAGCTGTTGAGCCGACAGACACTCTCCGCTTTGTCGGAGATCAGTGCACTGTTTCCTGCACGTATTCTATGTAAATTACACGCGATAATCGCCACGTACGGCACAATGGCGGTTCCCGCGGTGCAGGCGGAAGCCGGGGGTAGATAAACACACGGGCCGGGGCAGATTTGCATAGCCTTTGTGTCTCCGTGCATGCCCAACGTGAGCCCTGAGGATTGGTAGGGATTTCCTCAAGGTTTTGTGTGAGTAAATGTCGGCTTTCTCCCAGGGCCGGGGCCATTATGTGGTGTAGGCCCCAGCACACAAACAGCATAACAAAATCACCTGCGCTGCTGGGATCGTGGGAGGAAAAGAAGTGGTGGGGGTTGAGGAAGTGGGGGGACCGCCGGTGTTGGAGGAATTATTAACCTCCCTAATGTGTGTCTGCAGCCGCAGAGATAGAACGGAGAATGTTTAGTCTTCATAGCAGGAAAATCAAAACGTGTTGGTTCTGTGTTGCTATCGAGTGACATGGCCCTCCTGTACTGCGGCAGGTTTATTTATTTGCGTATATTGTGATAACCAGACGGGGATCTGAGGAGCTATAGGCTCTGCTGATGAAAACAAATGCACACACGCACGCACACACACAAGCAAACCGGTGCCTAATGTTTGAAATGAAGGAGTAAGTATGTGTTCATGTGTTTCTCTGTTGGAGACATTTGGTCTTCCCTTAAGGCACACACGCACACACATGCACGCGCACACGCGGACACACACAGCTATTTGTGGTTACACCAATGTTGTTTAGTCCGTACGCATGTAGGCTAGTTATGGATGTGTGAAGATTATCACCAGCTATAAAACGACGTAAACGCATCTTCCAGGCATCCCAGCATGCATCTGGCTGTCTATTAAACGCAAACTGGGTTTGACAACCTCGGAAATAGAGCCCCGCTGACATAAGGGCTTTTTGCTGAAATAAGGTTGGAAATCTATAGTCACTGCAAACAAGGTAGAATCTGCTAGGATCTGATAAAAGGATCCTTGTGACAGTTGCGTTCACACAGACGTTGTCAGTGTGTGTGTTTAGCACTAGACCAAGTTTATTTTTATGTTGAGTCGGTTTCGTCGATTCAGTGGAGCGGCGTCGCGAGGGAAGCGGCGCTATGGGCCAGCGCGAGGCAAAACTCGTAGCTGTGATGAATATCAGAGGGCTCGGCGAGGCGCTCATATGAAGCGGAATATGAGAGCCGAGGAGGACTGTATTTGTTTTGGATGGGCGGCCAGCGGTCTTCCGTCACGGCAAGGCCAGCGCTGACGTGACGGAGTCGTCTCTGATGGCGGCACGGCGGCGGCGTAACGGATGGGGCAGATGATGGTGTGTGCCAGTGCCCACGTGACGGGCCAGAGCACAGGTGTGTCGGGAGACTCGGGACGGCCTTCATCCGTCAAAGCAGCAGGACAGAGCGCTGTGGCGATGAAACGCTCCTCTGTCTCTTAACGGGAGGGCTGTGCGTTCAGAGATGTCAGGATATTTATGGAGAGAGATATACACGTTACAACACCTGCCCCTGATTTCTTCCTTGGGTTTGGTTTACTTTTCTTTTTACGATGTGTATTACAATATTACAATAATAATTCTGTTATAGTTCCACAAGTTATGGTTAGCTTCTCTGTTTATCACTGGCTCCATTAGTACGAGCAGCAGAGGACCGAGCAGATGCAGTGCAGAAAAACTATAATCATACAGTAGATGTATAAATGATTAATGATATATTTCCTATAATGTGGTGTGTGTGTGTGTGTGTGTGTCGACGTATGATTCAGTCACTGACCTCTCTGGGGTGATTCTCAATATGAGCTCTGTCATTTCCCATTTCATATCAAAGGGGTCAGCGCACAAAATGACTCAAAAGCAATTTGTGTTACAAAGAGACTCTTGAGAAATACGGGCTTGTGTTCTGTTTGATATGCACACAGACACTTATCCCTTATCTATCTTTCCAGAGAGACGTGCAGAGCGATGGGAGAGGATGTTCTCTCGGAGTCATCGCTGCCGGCTTGCGATGTGATGCTGGTTGATTTTGATCATTGACATTTGGTTTCTCATGCATTCTGCAAAAACAAGGCCTCCCTACCATTAAGGAATTATTCAAATGACCTTCAACGGTGCATATGTTTTTTTTTTTTCCTTTCCTGCAGTTTTGTTGTGGGAATATGAGAACACACACTGACATCTCAATTACTTATGCGCTGCTCAGACGAGGCCCAGTGGATGCAATCACCGAGCTCTCCATCCGCAGTCACTGTGAATCAGGGCGGCTCGCAGACACACACACACACACACACACACACACAATTCAGACAAGCCGGGTTGCATTTGCATACAGCGGCTATAAACAATGCGAGCGCTAACGCAGCTGAAGAAGTCTTAAAGCGGGACGGAATAGGCTGGGAGGACACTAACCGCGACACCGCTTGCATGCTATCATGTTGTGTATCGAAAGGCCCTCATATGGACGCTGACCCAAACACACACACACGCACACACACACGCACACGCACACACCAAATGTGGTGTCTTAATATTACAGGCGATAGGGGGGACTGTTTGTGTTTGTGTGCCGGAGAAGGCGGGTGTTGGCGGAATATGTGAGGAGGGCTCTGTGTGGTCGAGGGCAGGCGTGGGGGGAGGGGGGGTTGGGGGGCATGGCGTCATTAGCGTGGCGCGGCAGATATGTGTGCGTGTGTGTGTGTGTGTGTGTGTGTGGGGGGGGGTGCGCGGTGACACATGTCACGGCCAGCCAGCCGAACGCGGCGTACGAATCTGACACGCGGCGCATAATTTATCTCCTGACGAGATCTGCATGCCGAGCTGGTGATCTGTCGTGTTCGCTTTGGACACGGCGCCCTGGCAGAGAGAGCGGAGGGGGCGGTTATTATACAGGTGGGGGGCGATGGGTGGGCTGAGGGGGTTGGCGGGATATGTCGGTGTGGTGTGTGTGTGTGTGTGTGTGAGAGAGAGACACACACACACACACGTGTCATGTCCAGTGAGAGGAAACACACAGGCAGACAAACAAGCAACACTAAAACGGATCTGTGAGAGAAGCATCCAGAACCTTCCCTCTGAGCAGAGCCTCTGCACACGGGCGTTTATGAGCAGGATAAAGCACTAGAATGACCATCTCTCTCTCTCTCTCTCTCTCCCTCTCTTTTTATTGGATGTGATTGTTGAGGAGGAGAAGAACACTTCCACTCGATGGTGCGTCACTCGAGCTTCAGTGAATTATCTGCATCTACTGCCGTGTGTGTGTGTGCGTGTGCATGTGTGTGTGTGTGTGTGCATGTGATATGTTTTTTTTTTTCCCGCTTATTCTTTCAGTCGGCATGTTTGTGTGTGTGTGTGTGTGTGTTCCATTATGTCTAGTTTACATGAATTATGCATATGAGCAGTCTCATTAGCACGGCCCCTCCCTCGTCACTCTCTGCTGTTGCCGCGGTAACCAGATTAGACATGACCCCGAGGTGCGTTGGGGACTTGTTTGCTCCCGCAGTGGCCCCGGGGTCCCGTTTATTTATTTATTTATTTTCTGTATTATTTTATTTTAGACAGGCCTCGTCCAAGGACAGCAACAGACGAGGACCCCAAGGTCCGGAGCCGCGAAGGTCACCGAGGCACCTGTCTGCTGCTGTTAGTGTAGCGGTGCGCTAGCTGCCGTTAGCGCACCGCTGTCTAAGCTAGCGGCTGATTGGAGCTGATCCCACAGGCTGTTCAGGAGGAGAAGCCAGCGGTCGTAATAAACGGTAAAAAAACATGGATGACATCAAAGGGCAAACGCAGACAAACGGCAGTGTCGCTTTATCCTTTTTTATCTGTTTGCTTGTTTGCTTGTTTATTTTAATCGCAGGCCATACAAAATATAGAAGATCAAACAAGCTAATCAACGTGGCGGTTTTATAGCTGCTAGTTGCGCTTTCCAACGAATCAGTGTTTCTCACTCATGTGACATGAGACTAAGGGGCGTGGATTACATCCTGAGCATGTGTGTGTGTGTGTGTGTGTGGGTGTGTGTGTGGGGGGGGGGGGGTTGTTAACCCCTACAAGCGCCTAATGAATGTGAGTTTGTCCTGTTTGTGTGCGCTGGAAACGTGACACAGCCTCACAGTCTGTTGATGTCAGACAGACTCCTTACGACGGCGTCTTTTCATATTCCTTAAGGGTCTGCAGAGACGGCCTAATGAGATCCCCGTCGCCGCGGCGATGCTTAAGGTTTAATTTGACGGACAGCCTGTCTGTCACTCCTGCAGGATAACGGCGTGTGTGTGTGTGTGCGTGCGCTGCGTTATTATCTCCCGACAAGGCTTCTCGATGTAATGATCAGCGAGGAGCACAGGCTATCTGACACGCATGCACACACACACACACACGCGCACACACACACACACACACACACAACAGGACATGGAGTCAGAGGCTGGTTGCCATGGCAAGATGGTTCACCGGCTTGAGAGTTCTGCCTCCTGTTCTGGAACCGGGATGGGATGTCGCATCTCAGAGCTCCACCCTGGACCCCCAACTCTACACCCCACCCCCATCCCAACAGCCCCCACACACCCCCCCCTTTTGTAAAGCCTGAGATGAAGGCACGGAGAAAACAGAACAGCTCTCTGCCACTCTCACTGTGGCATCGCTATCTTCACGTGCACGCTCACACACCCACACACACACACACACACACGCAGACCCACATGCACGCGCACAACACAAACGTCAGCCTGTCACACAACACACACACGCACACATACATCAGCCTGTCACACAACATACACACACACACACATCAGCCTGTCACACAACACACACACATACACACACACACACACACGCAGGACCCACGTCTGTGAAAAGCCGTAGCAACAGCCCTGACAACAGTGACAACCAAGTCTCTCCTGTCACTTCAGTTATTTTTACTGTGCGTGAGACGGCTGCACCGCCGGGCATCATGGGAGCTGCATCAGGCCCATTGGAAGCTGCATGTCACGTCTGATATCTAATTATCTGCTGTTCAATATCCCCAATTACAGTAACCTAGAGACGTACTGTGTGTGTGTGTGTGTGTGTGTGTGTTTGTGTTTGTTTGCATTTCTCTGTGTGTACTTGCATCTGTGTGTTTGTTTGTCTATGCGTGCGTGTGTCTGCGTTTGTATGTATGCATGTGTGTGTTTGTGTATCTGTTTGGATTTCTGTGTGTGTGTGTTTGCATCTTTGTGTGTGTGTGTTTGTGCTCGTATGTGTGTGTGTGTGTGCGCTTGCTTTTGTGTGCTTGCAATGACAGACGAAAGGCAGAGGTGTGGATCAAAGAGAGGCCGATGGCTCGCTGTGGAACCATCTCCGGCTCCACAGGTTAGGTCTGTCCACAGGAGCAGACAGAACACAACAAAGAACAACAGATAGCAACAGACAACAGATAGCAACAGACAACAGATAACAACAGACAACAACAGCAACACATGAGGAAAATAGACATTTGGACCAAAGCACTGGAGGAGCAAATGATACGTTGTGAGCACTACATTATATTGTAAAATATAGATATGACTCTAAGTTAAAAGGGAAGGTAGATTCCGGGCTGGTTCATAATGTTCTAGTCCTCCCATTGGGTCTGGAAGGGTGATGACGGGGGAGCTGGAAGCCTTAACCCCGCAGGCTGTCACTCACTGAGAGACGCGTGGCAACAAGGTTTGTCACTCTGAGAGATGCGTGGCAACAAGATCATCTTCCGTGGATTCGTCTGATCGGGTTGGTGCACCAGCACAATGTTATCTGTGCTGCTTCATCGTGAAGCAGCACAGATAACATTCTGTCATGCAGTGTGGATAATAACAATGCTACATCACACAGGTCAAACGCAATACACAGTACTCACTAGTATTAAAATCATTTGTCCCATAAAATCTACAAAAAAGGTTTAGATAAAGTATATCTTTATATATAAACACATTATAAAATTAACACATACGGTACTCTGCTCTTATTTAAAACAATTCGGTCTTTATCCCCGAAGAACTGCCTTAAAATATGGAAGAGGGCGTCACACGACACCAATGTATTTCTAATGTAGGAGAAGAGGAGGAGCTTCTGAGTATGCCACTGAGGATGGCGTTGAGGAGAGAAGCGTTTTAATGGTGTTTAATGGTGTTCAAATGTCAACAAGCTTTTCTGCAGAATTAAGGACTTAAGCTAAATGTAAGATAATACACTTTTTTATCAACTTCAACAAATATCTCCTCACCTTTTGCTATCTTACCATTCTCAGCCATGACTCCGTAAATAGGAGCATAAACAAAGTGGCAAACACCGCTCGTATCAACAAAGCCTTGGCGCTACGCTTTGCTTCACATTTATGTGTGAGGCGCCCCCGCGAAGCGATATTGTTTTGATTTGAGTTGGTAAGTTAGCAAGAATGACTGACCCTGACTTTAAGTTTAGAGACAAAACAGGCAAATAAAGCATTGTGGCCTGGCAGAGCTATTACTCCAACCACCTCCATGATGTAGGCTGCAATGACAGGCAACACATCAACAGATGAGAGCCGCGAGGGGGTCGTTTAGCCTGCAGGCAGGGATGCTACGCAAGCTAGCAGGGGCCCAGGCTGTCCTCTGCACACACACACACACACATACGCACACACACAACACAATAATACACACTTACAGTATAAAGGCAGGCTATTCAGACTTAACGGTAACCCCAGGAGAACAAGGTTAAGTGTACATTTCTCACAGACATGTACATTAAGACAAGTAAGACAACATTCTACACAGGAAACAGGAAGAAGAATTACACATTTACAACACCAGTCGGAGCGCCCAACAGGGGTTCTTAGCCTTAAATTACTCCCAAAAACAAGTGGTTCATGCTGTAACTCACGACCCCTTTCCCGCCCTCTTTGAACCCTCTGTTTCTGCTTGCTGCATAAATGTTGTCTCACACACACACACACACACACACACACACACACACACGTGCAAATACTAAAAAGATGGCAAAAAGTAAACAACAAGCAAGACAAACACCATTGAAAACAGCTGCACATTTGAATATAGATAATATTACAAACCACCTCCTCCCCACCAGGGATCTGGACCTGAGTACCGCTGGTATGGACGGAAGCCCTTAACAAGGCCCCTCATGTCCAGAGGGACCCTGGCTCTCAACGTTGAGCGTCCCCCCGTACAGCAGCTAGCACTCCCTGACACAAAGGCATCTATCGTCTCTCCGCGACGCTTCCTGAAGTGTTTATCTAGCTAGCAGAACTGACGGGAATCTCACTTTAATTAGCTCCGGCTCTCTTTTCTTAGCCTGTCAGGTTGCGTAATGGGGAGGATTTACTTGGCGATGTTTCTGAACGAGCAGTTTGGAGAGAGAGAGAGAGAGAGAGAGAGAGAGAGAGGGAGAGAGAGAGAGATAGAGAGAGGGAGAGAGGGAGAGAGAGATAGAGAGAGGGAGAGAGGGAGAGATAGAGAGAGCTCCTCATTCACGCCTCGTAATTAAAACCAAATGACAATTCCACCCTTAGATTTAATTGCCCACTTTAGATAAATTGTATGTGCGTATACGTACATACACACGCACACGTGCATAGGCATGTAAGTCGGATGTGCGTGCGCACGTACCTCCAAAGGTGTGCACGCTGATATGTGCATGCCAGGCTGTATGCACACAAAACACAAGCGCATGTGCGATTGTGAAGATAGACACGTTCTGTGTACTGTGTGTGTGGTGTGTGTGTATGTGTTTTTGTGTGTACACACACACACACACACTCGTGAGCATGCACCAACACAGCCCACTCATAACACGCAAACGGGTCAATTCTGAGCCTTATTATACCCCATAATATTTCAATCTGGGGCTTAGTGACTGTAATTTTATTCAAAAAGGAAACAGGCTCCGCCCTCTGAGCCTTTCTTCAAATGTCAGTCAAGTTGACATCCTGTAAATGGCCCCCCACCACCCCTCAACCTCCTCCCCACAGTTAGTGGGTTTCTCAGTGTTAATGATGAAGGCTTTAAGACTTCATAACAGTATTCACACAACCTCTAATTAGCAGAAACACTCGTACAACAATGCCGGTGTTATCTCTCCATGCAAATGAGCTCCCAGTCTGTTGGTTCTGCTAATTTTATGAAGCGGCAGACGATAGCTACAGCTCTGCTAATCTTCCTCCGCGTTTAACCCTGGTTTACTTTTTAATCCACCATCCATAACAAACAAACAACAAACAATAATCCTATTATCGGCTTGACTATTGCGTCTTCCGTTTATTTATTTGTATTACTTTTCCCCCTCACAAATTTAATCTCAATTAAGGTCTGAGTCATTGATAGGCAAACACAGTTTAGCTCTCTGCTCCCTGAAGCCCATTTGGCTCATGAAGAAAAGCCTTCCAGATGTAGGATGAAATTTGGAGATAACGTCCATATAATGTAATGCCACGGAGAAGGCAAGGTTCTTTTCTTTTTGCCCGGTTGTTTGTGTCTATGCACGTCTATAGATTTAAACATAATGATGAAATTAAATTAGCATCTGTTAGAGAGCTGCCTTCGTACGGCACATCTTATTTAAGCAAATACAATTAACCACAGCTTCCATTAGGTTTATACTCTTACAATAATGTTTGCAGTACTATTACACATCTGTGCAATTGATCTAATTGTCTTGATCAATTCTGTTCGTCAGATAATGTTAATTAGAATAAACACCATTCTAAAAAATGCATTTGATCTTGTTTCAATCATGGAGGAAATCAGAGAATTACAGTGTTATCACCTGCATGTGTTTCTAGATAAAAGCTGACTCTGTCTTTCTGTCTGTGTGTGTGTGTGTGTGTGTGTGTGTGCGTGAGTGAGCACGCGTGTGTGTGTGTGTGTGTGTTGACTAACCATGTCTGTATTGACAGTTCCTGCTATAACAACAGAGATACACTGGTTATAGTGAGAGATTAATGCTCTACTATGTGCGTGTGTGTGTATGTGTGTGTGTGTGTGTGTGTGTGTATGTTTATGTGTGTATGTGTATACGTGTGT
>JAODUK010000008.1:195948-219328 GCA_027564635.1 Typhlichthys eigenmanni
CACGCGCATGCTAACGTTAGCACGACTGTTGACACTTTAGCGTTAGCATAGCGACAAGCCACGACTCACCTTGGCAACGGGTTGTGGCTGTGTGCTGTATGTGCGGTAGCACGCGCATGCTAACGTTAGCACGACTGTTGACACTTTAGCGTTAGCATAGCGACAAGCCACGACTCACCTTGGCAAAGTGTTGTGGCTGTGTGCTGTATGTGCGGTAGCACGCGCATGCTAACGTTAGCACGACTGTTTTCCTAGACATAAATACTGAAATTTGATCAAAAACATTTAAAGTTCTGGTGACATTGCCCCAAAATAATGTTTAATTTGTTGTTTTTCTCGCAGGTTATACTAAAGTGTGTGTGTTTGTGTGTGTTTGTGTGTGTTTGTGCATGTGTGCGTGCTTGCAAGTGTGTGTGTGTGTGTGTGTGTATTTTTTACTATGTATATATATATATATATATATATATATATATATACAGTGTAAACATTGTTAATGTTGTACATTTGTTATGGGATACTTTTCAAAACCATTGCTCGTGTTCCAATGGCATGATGTGTGTTAGCAAACTCAAGTTTATCATAATAAAATGCTAAATGTATCATTAAAAAAATAACCTTTTAAATTATTTTAGCACATCTGAAAACTGTGGTGATTAAAAAAGCAATACAGCTGGCCTTCTATAGCTGTGTATTTGGAGCATCAGCATTTGCATGTTCGATCACAGGCTCAAAATGTCTGGGAAAAAACTTTATTCTGAAATAGTCAGTTCATTCTTGTTCTGAGAAATGAAGGCTATTTGTGTATATTGATATTCTATCAGAAAATCAATATACACTGTAGGCTTTATAATAGTCTTGTCTAACAGAATAATTCATTAAATAATTAGAACATACAGTACTGTAAAATGTGTAAATATAAAAATAGCTTGTTCTGAAATATACATCATCTATTATGTCCTATTAGAACATACAGTATGTGACTATTTGTAGACCACGAAAATACTTTATAATGTATATAATAATGTATATAATATGCATATACTGCATATAAACAGTATTCCATCAACATGTAACCCAATATGAATATACTCTATTCATCTCTTTTTATCAGAAATTAATATATACTGTATTTATCTGTCTATTTGTATCAGAATATGATCATATAATGTATTATGAATATACATGGTATCTAACAGTCCGTTCTCTCAGAATATAAATGCATCCATTCTATTGGTGGATGAGGTCAGCTGACCTGAGAGGACCCACAGCATCACATCATCCTGCAACCATGTGTGTGTGTGTGTGCGTGCGTTAGTGAGCAGCGTTTACGGGGGCCTCAGGTCAAAGGTCAAAGTGCTGATGGATGACGGGGTCTTGCTGCTGGCCTGAAGCCGCTGACAGTGCTTATTGGCTCAGAGGATGAGCTTGTAGTCCGTTATATAATTATTGTATTATGGCCAGTGTGACCTGCTGGATCAATGTGGAGATAATTTCAGAAATGAATAGTTAGTATCGACCGCGGGGGCCCTTAGTGATGTCTTATCAGGCGGTGGGACAGGCCGCTGTACATTATTATGGGATGGACGGCACTGTTTGTGTTTTTTTGAAGTGGCCGGGTTCTAACAAAGACAATTCAATTTGCAATGGATTTCTTTCCATCTGTTTTATTTTTTCTCCCCCCCTCCCTCCTTCCTCCCCCCTGTCCTCCTCTACCCCACTACACAATAAGCAATAAATCACGATCGTTTGTGTTTTTATCTCCCTCTCTTTGTAGGAGGACTAACGGGAGCTCTGCTGTGGTCTTTGTGGTCAGGCAAGGAAGAGGTGAGGAAGAGGAGGTGGAGGTTGGGGAGGACGGTGGGGTGGGGGGGTCAATACTTGAATCCCCGGCTGAGGAAGTGAGTGTGCTGACAGCCAGGTCTCTTGTTAGGGTAGGGCACTTCCTGTTTGGCGGTGATGGGTGCCGTTTCAAGATGGAGTCAGCGAATGCAAGAAAGAGTATACGCCTTTTTGTCAAATTCAGGTAATATCTCCTCGCGGTCCGCCAGCTCAATAATCTGTAAATGGGAACACAAACAAAGTGGTGAAGAACGCACCACACAACACTATCACAGCCTTGGAAATATGTGTCCGATGTGTGTGCGTGTGGGGGGGGGCAGCTTTTGAGAGCGCACCCTAACTAACTAACGGGAAAGGGTCGGTATTACCTTACCAGCTAACTTGTCTTACTAGCTTACTAATGTAGCGCTTGTCTCCCGCCGGGTTCTAAACTGTGATAGACCAGTGGTTTTGTCTGTTGGAACCAAGCTGTGGCGCGTGGCAGAAGCTGTTCAGATAAATGTGTAATTTACTCACTATTGGTCAGTTTGACCCATGGCCTCAATCACTTGACATTGTTACTATGGAAACAGCAGAATAAAAGGGGCCCGCCCCTGACAGGTTCAGATAGCATCACAACTGCACGTGTACGCACACACACACACACACACACACACACACGCACGCACAAACACAATGCCATCCTGAGTCTGACACACAAAAGACTCTGAGAAGCTGCGTATAGACAAATAGATAATCCAGAAAAATTGATTTATAGAGAAGAGTTGTCTGGGTTTATTAACCTACGCGGTCTGGATCGTTACATAATTGTATTACCGATGTCATTTGTCATAACTGTCAGACGGAGTCATTTTTTGTCTTGTTCCACTGACAGATTAATTACAGGCAATTACTGGGGGAGAAGTTGCCATGCTAATTAGTTGTACAGTTACACAGTGTTAATAGCTCAGGGATCACCGAAACAAATCACGGTCATACATCATGTCAGTTAACCAACATGATGAATTCATTAACATTCCGTCATCCGCCTTGCTTGACTGGATATCAAACAGAACAGAGGGAAAAGAAAGATGGTGTCACTCTCCAGAACAGGTGGAGACTGAGAATGCAGTTCTCAGTCCAAAAACCCCAAATTAATGTTGAAATGCAGACAACATATGAGAGAAGAATAACCTCACAGAACTTCCATGCTTATTTTCAGATTAAGTTCATTTGACATGCTTGTGCTCAAACTGTATTGTCTTAAACATATATTTACTTGAGCAATAACACACAAGACTGAATATCATCATGGCTATAACGCGCAAAATCCAGTGTGGTATAGCTTTTATACAACAGTTCGACAAGCGTCTTTTATTGGTTAATAATAGTAATAACCGCTAACAGAAAATTCTTTGTTTGTTTGTTTAATGGTTTATTTTGCTCCGCCAACTCAAATAGTTCCTCAAGCAACCATAGCTCTAATCTTCTATCAACAGTCTCTCTGGTTCTGTGTCAGAAACTGCCAGTCCATCCATGGCTGGACTGTTACCAAGCATCAGGCTAGCTTGTTACGTACTCACCAGAGACATGTAAAGACAGAGTCGCACCATCTCACTCCTACGGATAGTTTTTTTTTCACAGCAATGGCGGATCGTAGAACCTAAAAATGGTTCCTGGAAGTTAGCCTAAATACTAAAAGCATCCTATAAATTCTATTTTAAATGTAAATCGGTGAATTTATTGACTACTAATTACTAATTATTAAGTTATATATCTGTATATATATACATATATATATATATTCAAACTGCCCACCAAGCACTTCTGGTAATTTTGCCATAGATTTTGCCTCTCATTTGAACCATGTGACCGTTGACAATTTAGAACTTCCGTTGGCGTAACTCTGTTATTTCCATGGCTCTGATACTTACCGCAGGTCAGCTACTTGGTATCCAATACATCCATATTTGTATAATATAGCCAACATTTTCCTGTGCTTCCATTTATCATGCAGCCAGTGAAGTAAAATCTGTTGAGTCACTTGTTTTTTGAATTAGTAACAGTTTTTAGAAGAACACCAGTAAAGTGGAGTGATACGTGCAAAGTTAAAAGTCTCGCGTGCGTTAGACTGAAATATTGCAACTTAAGGAGGGCCTCTTGTCCAATCAAATCACTTGGTTGGAACTAACTGTTTTATAAATGAAATTATACAAATACATGTTTCATAGATGTTGCTTTGACCCTCTTGTACACACATACAGTATATGTGGTATCATGTGAACGGAGAGACCTACCAATTAAAATAAATAGGAACTTTAGTATTTAATTTGGCATTATGCAATATGATGTTGTGCCTTAACTGCAACTGAAGATGTAGATGTCATCGTCCCTCTGCTCAAAGCCCCACACCACCCAAACCCGTGCACCCGGTGTTTTTCTCGTCCTGAAGCGTTGAGCTCAGCGCTGACCAGGTTCTTCAATAAGGCCCACCGCCCGCCTCAGATGACAGAGAACAGACCGTCCGTCTAGTTGTCAATGGTCCGGCGCAGGGCCTTCTGTTTGCTCAGGTCTTTTACCAAACGCAGTGGCGCTTATTGCCGCACGCTGCATTATTCTGACAGATGTGTCTGTCCGGGGGATTGAAGGTAAGATCCATATCCTTGCTTCTCTCCACAGCACACAGAAACCTCTGCTTCGGGCCTGGTGCCCCTTGCTGACCTGGACAGATAGATAGATTTGCACTTCTGCGTTCTTCTCTCCGCTAATGAAAGTTTGACGTCGATTCCCAAACGCAGCATCTGCGTGTTTTTATGTTAGCGGCGTGCGTACGTGGCTGGCCGCTCCAGCTGTTGAGGCTGCAGGCTACTCCGCGCCCCCCAGTCTAATCGGACTCAATATGGCCGACACGCTCGCTTTTCATTAGCGCAAACAAAAGGAGCACTTACTGATCAGCACTGCCATTATGGCCAATTGGTTTGATCTGGTCGAGGGCACGGTGGATTTATTTTCTTTACGCCCATATAGATGTGTGTCACAGCTTCAATATGCTTTGCAAGCATGAGCGTGCATGGGTGTGTGTGTGTGTGTGTGTGTGTGTGTGTGTGTGTGTGTGTGTGTGTGTGTCCATATCCAAACAAATGGCAGAGGTTTGGGCCAGACAGCCTGAAGCACTGTTTGTCCTTTAATCGTCATTTACATACTGGGGGAATCATTAATTTGTAATTCCCCTATTATTTGCCCCTTCACCCTCCTGTCCACCGCCTGTGTCAATGTCACAAAGCCACATTAGTGTCACTAAACAACTCACACAGTCATTACAAATATATTTATATATGTTTATAGATCTTTGTAATTACATGCACTGTATATATACCTAAATCTAAAAGCATGATGTTTGCAGATGTTGTCCGTTAACATAGCACTGATTTGACATTTATTCAGGCACTTTTATCCAAAACAGAATTAGATATAATAAAGACCTCAGCACTCCTCGGGGCTAACGTGCTACGTTATACTATTGCATGGCTTTAGGTATTTCAAAAAGGAATCGCTAAGAGAAGAATTTCTAGCAATTTGACCAACATGGAGTTCATTAAATATTTTTGATTTGATTCCATTTGCATTGGTTGGGTCTTTCACTGGACAATTCCTCCGGCATACAGTTACATGTTTCAGTTTCAAGCAATTTCAAACATTTGTATATAATGAGCCATAAGCATTACATTTCTACTTATCTCTTAACTACTTATCTGGCAAAAGAAAGGAAACTAGTCTTGCGGACCCCCGCTTTAATGCAGATTAATGTTCAGCACATAACATATTGTGCCACATAAATAATTTTTGTAGAAATGCACACGCTAAGAAGGATTAAAATAAACTAATACACTTAGTACATTAAACGTTACAATCTATCAAATGCAATGTCTTGATGTAGAAAGGATTTATTGAGGCCTGACCATGCGCAATGTTTTATTTAATGATTTTCAACATAATACCAGCCTATTACCTGTTAAAAACATTTTGTCGTTTTGAAGAAATGCTTCCCAACAAAAAAACATTGGCCTTGGAATAGGAACAGCTATAGAAACCCTAAAATCAAGCGAGTGCATAGGAAGTACAGCGCAGTATTACTTCTATATACAGCTTCTGTACTGTATATACATAGCTTTACTGTTATTCTGTGCCGTTATAATGCCTTATGCCTTACCTCATTGTAAATTAATTGCATTTATATCAGAAGCCATTAAGGGTGGACACATACTCTACACACTCTCCACACACGAGCACCAGCGTGCACAAACGCACATTGTGAACATAAAGCACTAACACAAACACGTTACAGGGGGAACGTGTCTCTCGAGGTGTTCCGTGTGAGCCGAGTGTCGACTCTTTCTGAGATGTCAGTGGCATCACAATATACGCTCTCGTTGCAATTACTGGCCGATCATCGCCACAAGCCAGATGATAATTAGAGGTTGACAAAACTCAGAGCCAGGTAGGAGAGCTATTGATTTCCCCATGTTCGCTCTTTGCAGGGATCAAGAAAATAAGACATGAAATTTACTGTCTTCATAAAAGTTTTAGTAAATCAGGCCATTTGAAGGCAATATCGACAGCTTTTTCATTACCATGCAGAGGGTTCTCTGAAGAGCTTGCGATTATTAGTAAAAGATTGAGCTCATTTCTCCTGTGTTTTCATTGCACCGGTAATAAATGGCACCTTGGAACATTCTATACAGGATTTTAATCTTCCGCTGCCTCGTATGAACTGAAGTGGGGTTTTAACAACATGACTGTGTAGGGGGACGTCGGCATAGAGCACATTTAGCTCTAGATGATCCATGGTGTTGTATACGAGCATAATGCTACGGGCTGTGATTTACCAGGTAACTCGTGATACAATACCATCTCGATAAAAGGCCTACGATAAGATATCATCACCATCTAATAATATGATGCAATTCTGATAACAGCCTATGATACGATTTCATCACCATCCAAGATGGTGTACAATACAATACCATCTCAATACAAGCCCTACGATACCATCCCGATACAAGCCTCGCGATACAAAGCCCACGATAAGATATCATGTCAATAAAATGTCTATGATACGATATCGTCTCCCTTGCAATACTATCACTATACCCACAAGACCAATTGTAAGATATCATTTCAATACAGACTCTGCAATAGTAATGTAGTGGTAGCACTAAACATTAGTTCAACTATACATAATAAATTATATTGTTTAATATGCATATTATATCCAATCTTTATTTAAATACTGACATTCAATGTCACAGTTGGAAGTCTGCCTGGGACGAACATTTTCTTCTTCTAGGGAGAACTTGCTCTAAACTAGTTGTGAGCACACTGCCATCAGCAGGATTGCTTGAGTATTACAGTTATAACTTTTCACATACGCGGTGCATGCCTGTCCGTATCTTTCCCACCCCTTCTAAACACAGATAGCTACGTGCGCACGTAAGCGCGTGCACTTTGTAACTGATGTCATCCATCCGTCTGCCTCTCTCGTGCGCGTGCGCGTGCACGTGCACATGCACAGCACCCGCCAGCGAAATGATTGATGACTTCAGAGAAAAGACGAAGAGAATTAGAGTGGACAGTAGCATGAAAAATCAGGTTCAGACACGTACACGCACGCACACACACACACACACACAGTGATGCCCATGGGGTCATTTCCCTTCCTCAATAGACAGACTATTAACTTTTTGATTGGCGTCCGGCTGACGTTGTCCTCTCCGTCATGCAGCCTGTCCACTCGTCAGCGCTCCTCAGCGGCACATAACAACAGCACCGCCCTATGATATATCGGCCCACCTAACCCCCCCCCCCCACATAGCCGCAAACGCTTGCCTGGCCAGATATACCGGGGGTCCGGAGCGGCTGACCGCGATGAACCCGCCCACTCCACAGACGGTATCAGCAGGGGGAAACCGTCTGATGTAGATCATTTGTGGACGCCAACTTTATATACTCATTTGTCTTTGTACAGGCAAAAGAATATATGGCTTTCAGGTTGGGGGGGGGGGGATGAAAATGAGAAAAGGGCTGACCTGTTTTATCTGGCCTGGCATGCACACACACACACACACACACACACCAGTGTAATGATGACAAAACAGGATGTTAAGTAATGATTAGTAGAAATGGTTGCAGTTAATTAGTTGGGCCTTCGTTTATCGTTCCATTTGCACATTTTGGGGAGCAATCGTTATTAATTAGGGCCATCATGCCGAGAGGAAAGAGAGCTGGAATCCTACAGCCAAGTTAATCAGGCTGCAATGAAAGCTCCATTATCCTGGTTGGTCCTGTTGACCGGTGATCTATTAGCATTATCTAAAAGCTGCAGCCAGATCAGTGGAGGCCAAGGGGAAGAGATGGGGCATAAATGCATTGCTTTTATTCCTGGGTCACTGGTTATATGGGGAAATCTCGCACGATTATTGTGTGGCGTTGCATAAATCCACGCCTTTTGCATCGAGCGGCTTGCAGGAGAGGTTTAATGGGTGTGTGGGTGCATGGCATTGAAACGAGCACATATATTGATAATGTATTATCAATACAAGAGAGATAAGTGCGAGAAACCAATCAATACTATACCATCTACTTTACAAACAACAGTTTATGCATTTCTAAACGATGCAATACAATATGATTGTTGTCGCTTCTTTAAATAGTGTTTTCCTCTCATCTCAGTCAGATTTGAGGCTGGATGTTAAGCATAGGTTGTAGAGATATATCCTAAAGCATGCAATATGACGAGGCCTGTATTAGAACTGTGATTCGTTTTATTGCTAAATGTGAGGCTTTGTAGAGACTTCACAGCAAGACACTGGTGAATGCAAATCAGATAAGGCTCTTCTCCCAGAGACTTAACACCATGAAAGAGCTGGTTATTCATCACAAATAACCAGGGACCGGCCCCAAAGTCTGAAAGAGGAAATCAATGCATTTTCAGAGGCTATTTCATGTAAATGAGCTCTTAAGTAAAGTGAAATTGTTTAAGCAAGGTTACAAAGAGAGGGAGAGAGAGGCCAATCAATAGAATAAACTTGAGAAATGATTTAGATGAAGCAGATATGAACATTGAAACAAACAAATACTTTTAAAGGAAATCAATCAGATAATTTAAAGAGTAAACAGCTTGAACCAAGACAATCTCCCTCATGGTTTAGACCAATAGAGGATTTTTAATTTCATCATTGATATTATGCCACACTTGGAGATTTTGCAGATGGTTGCATTCACGTGGTGGTGGAGGGAAGGTGTGTGTGTGGGGGGGGGGGGAATCAATTGCTTCTCATGCTGTGGTCTTCTGAGATGTTAGATATTTACAGCATAGAGCTACGGACCCTTGTATAAATTTACATTTTAAGAGATAAAAGACCTCTGTATTTTATCTTGTTATTTATAATAGAAACTGTCTGCTTTTATCCTGGGTTGTCGCACGGAAGCCGAGCTGTCTGAGTGTGTGGGGGAGGAAGGGGAGGGGGGTGGGGGGTGGTCTGGGCCAATTCCAAGCCTTTATTTTCTTGATACACAAAGCCAGGCAGGACGGAGGTTGTTTTTTCCTCCCGTCTCCAAGGCGATCCAATCCAGGTGGCATAATTGCATCAGAGGTCCAGAAATACGTTATCGGCCTGCAATTTAGACGGAAGACAAGGCAGGGATGAAGAGGAGAAGAAGAATGGGGCGAGAGACAGGGAGAGAGAGAGAGAACGAGGGAGAAAGAGAGAGAGGGAGGGGGAGAGAGAGAGAGGGGGAGAGAGGGAGAGAGAGAGAGAGAGAGAGAGAGAGAGAGGGAGAGAGAGGGGGAGAGAGAGAGGAGACGGTTCATTTACGTCCCCTAGCAGGACACGGAGGTTAAGACTTTGTGACAGAGACAAAGTAAATGTATATGTAAATGTAGGAGCTTGTTATCACTCCTGAAACACTGTGCAGGCGTTCCACCGCTCTGCGATGCTCACTTCTGTTTAGGCCACACGGAAAAAGTCAATTGTCCAGCTGTGTGCAAATGTAAATGCTGCAGGTGATTTCAACTTTGCAACGACGGAGGCAAATGGCGACAAAGTGCTTACATCATTTGACTGATCTGGGGCCAGTTTAAGGCATCAGTCTAATAGACTCCAGTGCTGCTTAAGGCATCTCCTCTGTGTGAGCTGTTACAAGACAAGCTCTCCTCTCTTACCTATACCTGCAGAACCATGCTGTTTTCATTGTGAATGGCCCTACAGCGGTCAAGTAATCTAGTTACCTAACAATACTGCATTAGAGGCCTACACTATATATACAGTAGACCTGTGGGCGTTCACAGTACACCCCCTCTGCCTAGTAATTGTCTGTGTTAATAGGAGGTAAGCGGAACACAGTGGTACATTAACATGTGTATTATAATGTCTCCTTACATGAATGGAAGAGGAATTACTTTATTAAATAGGGAGTAGAATTAATCGTGTTATGATTACTGTAAACGCACCGTGTTTTGCATGTGATATATAGGCTATCCATATGCAGGGGTTCCATATGTTCCATATGTAACACGGCTAGCATAACTCAGTTAGCATGTTGTTCTGCGTCTCTCTGTCTCTCATCTTAACAGTCGCTGCATGCTACTTGACTCTGGTTAACTCTGAAGATGTTGGGTAGCATATAGCCAATCAATGTTGCTACAGTTGCTTGTATCCATGTAGCTTCATCAACATTTAGAACGCTTGACAATGCATAGCATCGCAATCATCGCATTTAGCCACCCCCACTGGTCACTGATTGGAAGTGATCATGGTTGCCAGACTATAATCTCAGAAATGTTATTTTAGAGCAATAGTCAGGTGGATGTGGAAACACAGGCACAATTGGTGGGCTGTGAGGAGAATAAATCTGTATTAGCTCACAATCGCTTACCACAACTTAAACTGGCTGTATTCTGTTTGTGAGATTTGTTAAGCAACAAAAGCTGTTGTCCATTGAAGGTCATAGTCAGCGGGACAAAGAGGACTTCAGAAAAAATATATATAAACTGGGGAGCCCTACCCCGCTTCCATTTTGTTTGCATTGCTGTTTGGATGAGCTCTTTGATAAAGTAACTTTTTTTATGTTGTACTATAAGGTGTGTATGGGATACTAAAGGGTGTGCATAAACTTTGTTTATATTGTATAAGTAATTGTCTCTGCTTTTATTTAGAAGCTCCATGTCTAAAAACTGATTTTAGCACACAGATAGTACAGTCCTCACAATGTTTTCAAAACGTATTGCTGAAAAACCATCAACCACTTGCCATATTGGCGAGTTAACAAACGCGAACTACTTGGCAAATAATATATTGCAAAAAACCCTGTTTAATCACTGTACTGTGCCACTGCTAATATATGCTAATAATAGATAGTTGGATGTAAACACTTCAATTGGAAACAAAGCACCGTAGCCATTATTGCTGTGCTATGAATTATGGGAAATATCTCCGGTGGACAAATAAACATGTGACTGTAAGACTCAATCGATTAGGACTCAGAGGGCCCCACCCGACTCTCAATTAGGACTCAGAGGGCCCCACCCGACTCTCGATTAAGACTCAGAGGGCCCCACCCGACTCTCGATTAGGACTCAGAGGGCCCCAACCAACTGTCAATTAGGACTCAGAGGGCCCCACCCAACTGTCAATTAGGACTCAGAGGGCCTCACCCGACTGTCAATTAGGACTCAGAGGGCCCCACCCAACTCTCAATTAGGACACAGAGGGCCCCACCCGACTCTCAATTAGGACTCAGAGGGCCCCACCCGACTCTCAATTAGGACTGAGGGCCCCACCTGACTGTCAATTAGGACACAGAGGGCCTCACCCGACTGCGCTGAGCTTTCCTTTTTCCCTTCCTGTAGCGCAACCCCATAATAACTCCCCTTCGTCTGTAGGCCGGGCTGGGATCCTATTTGTATGCGTCTGCGTTCCCCCCCCTCCCCCAAGTATGAGCAGCCGGCGGGCCCAATGAGCCGGGCCCGCGGCCCATCCGTCTTGATTTGGGGCGTGGTGGCGACACGCTGTGCTGAGGTGACACAGGTTAAGTCGGCAAGTCGTCAGCTGACTGTTTCCTCCTCCATGCTCCCCTTTTAACCCTCCTCCTCCGGCAGGAGTGAGAGGTGTGAGGGAGGGAGGGAGGGAGATGGGGTCTCATGTGGATTTCATGGGGTCTCAAAGCGGAACATCTGATAACATCCCCCCCCCCCCCCCCCCCCCCCCCCACACACACACACACACACGCACACCCCAACCCCCCCACCCACCCACACACACACACACACCCACGCAGACCCACATATAGGAAACATGTTGTCTTCATGACTTTATTTCATTACTAACCAAGCAAGTGGGGGACAGACAGGCAGGCCGACAGACAGACAAGCAGGCAGGCAGACAGACAGACAGACAGACAGACAGGCAGGCAGATAGACAGACAGGCAGGCAGGCAGACAGACAGACAGGCAGGCAGATAGACAGGCAGGCAGACAGACAAGCATGCAGGCAGACAGACAGACAGGCAGACAAACAGGCAGGCAGGCAGACAAACAGGCAGGTTGAAAAGACAGATGTGGTGTTTGTTTTGACAAAAACTAATTGAGGATTAACTAGACCTACTTGACTAATTAACCCTTTAGATAAGTTAAAATCACTGATCACCAGATCTGCTCTGCGTATGTGGTGTGTGTGTGAACATGAACACACACACACAAGTTCTTCTGTGGCCTCGTCTCGGTTGTTTATTTGAGAACGGCACAGCGTGCTTATATAATTAGCGCCGCAGCCGTGTCCAGCCAGCGGTTTCAGCAGTTTCCATTATTTCTCATCAGCCCTCCATGGCCAGCCTGTGATGTCATCAAAGGAAAGATCTGCATGCTCCTCCTGCAGCCCGCTATAGTGACACCTCCAGTGGAGGAGATCGAGTGCATCTTGTTGCCTCTGAAGTCAGCGTTACTTCCTTAAAGTGTAATTGCACCCTAGCTCTGAGTCTGACCCACTGCACATCTGAACGAAAAAATACAAAACGGAGTTAAGTGAGTGAAGGGAAGGGGACCCAGTGTCATATAATAATAATAATAATAATAATAATAATAATAATATGATGCTGGGGGGATCCATTAACATTATCATTTTAATTTGATGACGAGTGGATGATGAGTAAACAAGGGCTATTTCTAATGTGTAGAGCCGTTTCAAGACCATAAAATCAAAATTTTTATGCAAAGTTGAATGTAGTCAATATTAACCGTCTCGTCACAGTGCAGCTTTATTATTTCGTTTACAGCTCAAAAAACAGTTTAGGGTGCAGGTACACTTGAATGAACCATGCTGGAGGTCTCAAAGTAGTGACCAGGACCGTCCAAGGGGTCACGAGACACAGCAGAGGGGGTCACGAGATGATTATCAGATATTAATAAATGATTGGAAATAACATATTTTAGCCATAATTATAGTAGTACAGTTTAAACATTACTTTGATGCATGCTACTGCTAGCCTATATTATAACACAAATGCTTCTACCACCTCTGGGGATAGCGGGGGTCTCTGGCACTGTTACTTTGGGGGTTGCGCGCTGAAAAGTTGAGGAACCCCTGCCATAGAGAACAAGGAGGCAGTCGCTCGCACATTTGGACGTTTCTAGAAGCTGTCACTCGAGCGTGGCGTTGCGGCCGCTCAGCTTACAGGCGAATGTTATCAAGGCAAAGGGGAACTGCACCGACATCAGTTCCATTCCATTAATTAGGAATGCTTCATATCTAAAACAGGGCATGAGACGGAGGCATGACTCATGTCTTGCTGTTTCCGTCCTGTCTTTAAATAAATTAAAAAACGGCGCCTGTTTAATGATTTGGCACACAGGAGGTGAACATGATCCGGGCCACATTTTCACTCTCCCACACGCGTTATGAAGACTATAGAGCCTGAATAATGAGCCTGCTTGAAATAAGAGCCTCCACTGAACACACACACACACACACTCACGCGCACGCTCGGACACAATGGTGGCAGATTACACACACAACCTGCAGACCGCCAGAGCTGGTTAAACATATTGTTGTGCTATAGAACTCCTGTGTTTCCGTTTTATTCCGCTGTAATCGCCCAACAAGGATGCATTCTGCTACTGGGGGGACCATGAGTGCAGATGCTTTGTTTATGGGATGGTAATTGTTTTTGTGTGCTTCTTTTCACATTCTGAATGTAAGCAATGCGCACGAGAAGAGGCGGATTAGGAGGCCTGCCTGTGTGTGTTGTTTGTTGTGTGGTGTGTGTATATGTTTGTTGTCATCTCATCCCTGTAGGGCTGCACTGTAAACTGCTTTACAACCTATCATGCACACACACACACACACACACACACACACACACACATACACACACAGTAATTATATTTCTGTACTTAAATGTAAGGGAATGTAAAACGTGTTATATAAACCCTTTATCTCAGTACCAAGATATTCGAGGCTTGGTTTAGTTATATTTAGCTTAGCAAACCACACGTGAGAGCTAATGATACAGTATATATGCCTTTGAATTTCATTACACAAGACACACCTACAACACACACACACACACACACACACGCACACACACACGCACACACACACACACATACACGTGTAGCTTACCATGACCTAACTAGATGTAACATAACAACCAGGTTGCTAGCAACAGCACATTACTGCTGTAAGCCAATTACTTGTATGTGTGTGTGTGTGTGTGTGTGTGTGTGTGTGGGATAATGGAATGTCACTCTGTCAGCGGCCTGGCTGATTAGGCGGTGTTTGTTATGTATTGATTGTCTCTCATGGTGAATTATCTATGCACAGGTCAGAGCCAGCGTTTTATTCCTCAAGCCGTGATGGCCGGGCCCTCCCCGGTCGTCACGCAAAATCGATGGCCGCAAATAAGATGGAATCTTAAAAATGGCAGGGAATTAGCGAGCATTTGCCAGGCGTTAGCGTGCTAGCATGTTAGCATGCTAACCTGTTGGCATGCTAGTGTGTTAGCATGCTAGTGTGAAAGTGTGTTAGCATGCTAGCATGAAAGGGTGTTAGCATGGTAGCGTGTTAGAATGCTAGCATGAAAGTGTGTTAGCATGGTAGCGTGTTAGCATTCCGGTGCTTTCGGCTTACTGACAGTTATCTTCCTGACTTCTTTGGGTCACATGTCACGTTTTAGTGGCGGAGCGATCATATACAATATACACACTTTATTCTGTATTGTGCACCATGCAGAGCCTCCAGACATCTCAGCTGATGCTGTGGTTCTGCTAGCGATGTTTATTAGCATCACTTCAGTGCTTTGGGAGTGGCCCACTGGGCTGTCGAGCGTTGGCAGCTAGGCGCCATCTTGCCCAGCGTAAAAGGTGTCTAACGCGTACGCTGGCGGCTGTCCGAGCTCCATCGACTTCCCGTCAGAGGCTCTCCGCTTATTGTTTGAGAGTTTGATTAAAAAGAAAAATCAATTACTCCAGATACTTCAGGAGAGCAAAATGCAGAGCTCTGACAGATAATCACAAAGTCACATGAACCCATTTTTCTATCACCACGGCAACATGAGACCAGTGAGCTGTTAGACAATAAACAAATAATAAGTAAGACTGTATGTTTTTAAGCTTCAGTGATTTATTAATTAATATTGATTGTGGCACAATCTTTGACTGCCAAGCTTACTGAATAATCTTATTGTACAGCAAGTGTCATAATTTGGTCAGATACATTCATGGTGCATTATGGGTCATAATATACAGTTCTGTAAATAAATACATCAAGATTTATGTGATCGCACCACAAAATGGATGTTAACCTAAAGAGCAAACTAAAGTGTTTTAGGACAACCTGTATAACGAGCCTGAATACTGCAGACCTCTGCTTGTGTTGTTCTCCAGTATTGCCGTTGCAGAATGCTAGAAGAGGAAATAACAGCGTTTATTTGCATGAGCGTTGTATCGTCAAATAATCCACACAGGAAGCAGGCAGCTCAGTGTGTTACTGCCAGTAGTGATATTGCCATCTGAGGCGAGAACGGAAAAGTGGGCGGAGTCGTCGGCACAGGAAGAAAACAACTGCGTGTGGTATCTGTACGCGAAGCATCCCTTAATCGCCACGCGGCAAACGGCTTCCAGATGTGGAGTTTCCTGCAGGCTCTGCCCAGTCTGCCTGGGATCACAGTCAAACGGGGAACGTTTGAGTAATCATTTAGTTCCCATGCCGCTGAGGGGCAGCGTTTATTAATAAGGCCTTTTCATCCCCCATCTTCGATTAGGATGGAGAGGGGATAATAGCTCAGTCATGTTCAGAGAGTGGTGTGTGTGTGTGTGTGTGTGTGTGTGTATTGGTGAGGGGGGGTAGTTCTCCATATCTGAAGGGGATTTGTGTGTGTGTGTTTGTGTGGGTGTGTGTGTGTGTTGGGGGGAAGGGGGTAATTCTCCATATCTGAAGGCGGTTTACGTCTGCATGTGTGTGTGTGTGTGTGTGTGTTGGTTCTTAACATGTGCTGCATTGGGAGGAAGCTGTTGATGGTGGAGGAAAAGGACATCCTCTCCTCTAAGTGGTTCCAGGTCATATCCCCCCTGTACTTGAGCTCGTTGCCTTCAGCCACGGAAACCTCTGGAACTCCTACAAAGTTCCTCTTATCTCACCATGCTAGGTGTGGAGCGATGCCTCCTTTTGGGTGGTTTGTCTAAATGTGCATGTGTGTGTGTCTGTTTGTGTGTGTGTGTGTGTGTGTGTTTGTGTGTGCGTGCGTGCGTGCGTGTGTGTGTGTGTGCGTGGATGTGTCTGTGTCTGTGTATGTCTGTGTGTATGTGTGCATGCGTGTGTCTGCGAATGTGTCTGAGTGTGTGCGTGCATGTGTCTGTTAATGTCTGTGTGCCTGCACGTGTGTGTGTGCGTGTGTGTGTGTGTGTGTGTGTGTGTGTGTGCACCTCTCTGTGCATGATATAAAAGTATCTTAGCTGCTCTCCAGAACTTCCAGTAAACAAGGTTTGAACAAGGTGGGGGGGGGCAGGACCCGTGGTCAGTAGGCGGTTGTCTCTCCCAGAAGCCTGAATCTCATTTCAGCAGCAGCAGACCTCCCCTTCCCCCTCCATCCCCTCCCCTCCCCCCCACACCCCCCCCTTCCCCCCACACCAAGTGTCACTTCCCATCCCGGGCGGCGCTGGGAGGCCGGCCGGCTAGCAGACGCATAGCGTTCCATTATTCTCACTCATATGAGAATGCCACACTTGATTCCAGGTCAGAGGGACCCGCTGTCAGCCCGGCACCTTGAAACGCTTCACTTACACAGCTGCACCACACACACATACACGCACAGGCACACGCACACACACACGCACACACAAACACACGTGAGCACACGCGCAAGCACACATGTGCACGCACACACACAGACACACACACACACACATACACGCACACACACGCGCGCACACACGCGCGGGCACAAGCACACATATGCACGCACACACATACACAGACACACACACACACATACATGAACACACACACACACATGCACACGCACTAACACACATACACGCACACGGGCACACGCTCATGCACACACGCATACGCACACACACACATGGACACACATACACGCACAAGCACACACACACGCAGACATGTACACACGCACACACACAGACGCACACACACAGGCACACTATACCCTTGGGGAAGGAGGGGGGGGAAGGCGGGGTTTGTAGAGTTGCAGTCGAGGGATAATTCCCATAAATCAAATAAATGAATAAATAAAATGTATTTGAAAATAGCATATTGTAGCTACACAGCAACCATGTGTGACTCAGCTGCTCCTGTGCATGTAGGGTTTACCCTACACTTTACTACGCAGCTTGATTCATTTGACTGATGTGTTCTACTAGCATACTTGAGCAGAAGTTATTATACGATCATGTGTCATGTGCTGCTGTGTGGATACTAGGCCTATCACACAACCACCTCCAAAGACAGTCGGGTTGCAAGTAATCTTGGGATGTCGAGGGCTGAGAGGTTTGGTAACCAATGAAAAAATGTCTTGTTCTGATTTGACACTGCTGTAGCCACTCCCTCAGCCAATCACACCTTCCGTACTGCATTGACTGTTCCTCTATTAACTGGCTCTCTGCAGCACTGCAGCCCATAATACACAGACTGTAAATCTGATAGATTTCATCTCATTCAGAGGGTTACACGTCAATAATTAAAAGGATGTGTTTATGACTTATACAAGACAATAATTAATCTGCTTCAGGGAGAGAGGTTTTATGCAGATCGTTTCCATCATGATCTGTTTTGTTCTTCACAGAACATTGATTAAGATGTTCTGTGAGGATTATATGCGGCTCCTCGGGCCAGTCATGAAGAATAAAATCAATCTTTTCTCTTTCTACTAAAGCCGTCCAGCTTTAACAGGCTATGATTCATAAGCAGGTTGATAATGTGGATTTGCAGGATTAAGTTATGACTTGCCTCACATTCAGCCATCTAAAATGTGGTAAACATGGGGATTAGATTTTGAGTGCTTGTTGTCATGATTAGAAGATTATGCAAATCTCTGTTGTATGTCAGGATCTTTGGCCTTTCATGTTGGTGAGTCCTTTTTATTAACCTTTATTTTACCATATAAGTTAAGATGTTCTTATAAGCCACTATGGCCTGGCAAGCAGATGCATTCTTGAGGGGAGGGGTACAAAAATAACTTCACTTGAGCAAACTGACTGACAAAGCTGACTGAGATACAATAGCTGAACAGAGAAAACATTAACACAGTGCCAACACCACCCAGTCGGGCTGGACAGGATCACGATACAAGATAGTGCATCATAACAGAACTTCACACAGAGGGACAGAGAAGATTACTAACAACAAACAAGGATTATTAGAAGCAGGTGAAATAGTGTTAGCAATGTTTAGGCAGCTACGGACCATCAGATTAGAATGTCCTGCGTCTTTCCTGAAAGAAGACCGCTCCCTCCTAAGAAAGATACTGTACACAACCGGCCACCACGGACGGTTTCTTTATTGCCCATATCACACTTATTGCTAATGGAGCATCTAGGACATCCAGCTGTCTTCTAGCGGGATTAGCTCATTACCGCTGAGCTCCCGGCCGCTCCGGGGTACCGGCCGATGGTTCACGGAGCGGGCTGTCAGCGGCGTCCAGTCAGACACAAACTGGAGGGTGTCACGCTGCCGCCACACGGCCCAAATCAAGATAGATCCTGCAGCCAATCCGCGTCCGGGCATTTCACCTATCGGAGGGGTGAGGGGGGAGGGTTGGATTAGCTGTTATGACGGCCCTTAGATGGGGAAGTGGGGGGCGGAGGGGAGAGCGGTTGCCCCTCTCTCCTACAGACGTCCACCTCGTTTTCGTCACCTGTCGGCCTGTCTGGGATTTAACATGGCCGGGTGTCTGGCAGAGGTGTGGTGGGGGGGGGGTCAAAAACAAACAAATGCAGGGGGAAATGCAACACGGTTGTGAACAAAGGAATTAGATGTATGGCATACAGAGATTGCCTGGGTTTGGGGTCAGCTATTTGACAGCCTCATACATACAGGCCGCACTGCTACTGCTGTGTGTGGGGGGAAGGGCTGCGTGCGTGTGTGTGTGCGCGTGTGTGTGTGCGTGCGTGTGTGTGTGTGTGTGTGCGTGTGGCGGAAAGACGAGAAGGTGTAGGATTGATTTTCTTTTCCATCCACCCCCTTGGTATGAAAAGGTCACTTTGATCAATGCTGCATAATTGGGACTGTATTACGATTATATCGGGTCATTTTACTGTTTAATGATGAAATATTAAATATTGGCTAGGTAAGATTGCAGTCATTAGAGAGCCCGTTCATTTATAGCCCTTTAATTAATTTGAACCTGACCCCAAGTTCAATATTTTTGAGTGCACAGACGTAAAAGCATTCAGAAACCACAAGCTCTTAGCCAATTGGATCCACTTACCTTTAAACAGATCCACTTTGTTAATGGACAGTTAAGAATAGTATTAGCACGTCTGTGAACAATATGCCTCCTCTATCGGCTCGCTTGGAAGCCAGCAAGGTAAATACTTCAAACAATGCATTTTTCATACAGTTGGAAATACACTAATCCATACTCTAGCCCGTTTGTTGACCGGGGTGCAATTATGCATGTTTATACGCAGGAGGTCCGGTTTCTTAAACGTCAGTCTTCGAAACCAAAATGTTCCATCCTGGCAGTTTATTAAACCCACTGTGGTGTCTGTCTGTCTGTCTGTCTGTCTCGCAGTCAGCGTAGTGGACCCCAAACAAACTATATCATGCTCATCTCTGGACCCCCCCTCCCATCCCACCTAGATCCCATCTAGTTCATTACTGTCCTGAGTGGACATAAAGACAGTCTGCCGGGCTCCGGACATGGTGGACGGGCGCTCGTTCTGTAAATGACGGCGTGGTGCTGTTACGGCCGGGCCATGCAGAGGACAGCACGATGACTAAAAGCATTTTAATGGCACGTATGTGATCATGTTTCCTAATGATGCCGGCCAGATTAATTATGCTGCGTGTGCGGGTCATAATTATACGAGTGGCGGTCTTACAGAGGCTCGGTTTCAGATCGTCCATCAACACACGAACATTACTGTCCTGCCCCAGGCCGGTGTATTGTAGATACTATACTTATAAGTAAACAGAAAAGGCATTCAAGATTTCATGATGTCACTCAGCCTGAGACGTTATGAATTTCCGAATCTTTCCGAGTTTTTTTTTTTTTACTGATTAAAAAAGGTTGATTTCCCCCTGTCTTTGGTTTTAGAGGTTGAAATGGAAACAGGTTTAAATTAATATATTAACTCTTTGATTATTTACTTAATTAGATTTGTATTAATAGAAGAAGGTATTTTCTATCCAAACCATATATTTTGTGTTGTTTATATTTTTGACTATAGGATGTATATCATAATAGTGATTAGTGAAACTGTGTTCTTTGTATATGTCTAAACTGCAACCATGTTTAACTGATCACTTTTATACATCTTATTATGCAAACTGTATTTCTTGGATCTCATAAGATAAAAAAAACATCACGTCTCATAAATCCCTGCTTTAGAACCATAAATAAGAATAATATCAGTGTTTTATCCTTTGTCATTTTAAAGGAGTAAAACTGTGTAGAGGTTGCTTAAAGTAAATCCATATGTGCGCACGCATGTGCGTGTGTGTGTGTGTGTGTGTGAGCGTGCGTGCACTTGTGTGTTGGATAAATTGGGATGTCTTAATTCTTTGACATAAACATACACACAGATTAATGTGTGGAGGAGATTGTGAGGAAGGAAAAAGATTGCTTATCGATCCATATCAAAATTTTCATGCTAATCCCAGCGAGGAGACAGAGGGCTGCTATCAGAGTTAATAATCTGGTTTCTAGGCTGTCCGGGACCATTCCCGCCTGCACGGGGCTGTAATCAGGCTTGTCTTCCCTTCCCCTCCAGCACGTAGCAGTCCAACCCTCTTCCCTTCCTGGACAGTGACAAAGCACATGATAGAAACATGTTGACAAATTAAATGTTTTGTTTCACAGGTGACTGTCGCGCTCCAGCTGGGCGAGCGCAGGCGCTTATGGAACGTACGGGTTTTTGACCTCCGACCTCTGTATAGGTCTCCATTCTGGTGGTGGTGACCTCCGACCTCTGTATAGGTCTCCTACAGGACTACTGATGGTGGTGACCTCTGACCTCTGTATGGTCTCCTACAGGACCACTGATGGTGGTCCTGCATCTATATACTGTAGCACCCAATGTCATGTATGTGTGTGTGTTTGCTAAGGATGCCTTAATCATAGACAGTATTCTATTTCACAATAAAATATAATCCCACATTATATATTATAAAGAATGCAAGAATGCAGAGGATCAAAACATGAGGGTACAGTGACATTTAGAGTTATGTTAGACCCCCCCGCCGATATATCTCTCCCCCAGGTAAATGGACTGCATTTGTACAGCGCTTTTCCAACCTTCCGGCCACTCAAGCGCTGTACAGTATTGCCTCACATTCACACACACACATTCATACACTGATGGCGAAGCTGTACAAGATGCCACCTGACCACCGGGGGGTTTAGGTGTCTTGTTGAGGGACACCTCCACACTTGGTGATTAGTTAGCGGGATTCGAACCAGCGACTACCCACTGTGCCATGGCCGCCCATCCATGATGTATGTCATTACTGTAATCATGTACACTACACATATGACAATGTGATGATCTTCCTATCCAAATATTTCTATGGTCACAGCATTTAGAGCAAACCAAGATCAAACGTAATTATCGCATGATGTATTCAGCGCGTATAATAGTCTCCCAGCAGACTGTGTGGTTGGTTGAGACCCCGCCCCCCCCCCCCCCAACACACACACCCCTTGCTAGAGGGAGCAGAGTGCACCCTGGGAGATGGAGCTGATGTCTCTGTTAGAGGCTAATATCCTCGCCTCACATTTTTCTCGATTAACTCTTAATCACAAGCTTGTCGAGTGTCACTTGACATTTGCATGTCGCCATGTTGCCGGTGAGCGCTCCGATGGGCTTTGTTCACTTATCAGCTCTCATCTCGACTGCTGGAGAGCTGTGGGTTCTGCGTGCGTTAATAATGTGCGGCTCTTATTTTATTTGCCTGAAATTCACTGCGAGGCAAAATAGAGGCCAGTTAAACTAATGCGGTAAATGTTATAAATCGACATCTTGTAGGGGCAAGGGGACATGCTATACAAAAGGCCTCAGTATGTAAGATAAATCACTCCTACTGTATACTGGTAGCAGTCATGCCAGTCACTAATAGGTTTTAGAACTTCTAATTAGAAACGTAAACTTGAAATAGCTTTTTTTCTCAAAATACTCAGATTCTAAAAGTGTATCATATATTTGATGTAATCTGTGGTATTTTAGGTGAAATGATTGAAGCTAAGTAAATGTTTAGTGTAACTGTCCAGTGAGCTGGCATCCTTTACAAAACAATAATAACATGTTATAATTATTATGTGTCAGGTTTAATACAATGACAATACAATAAGTATGTAAATAAGATAAATGCACTTGTTGCAGTTGCTAAATTAATCAGCGTGTGTGAGCAGTTTTCAAATTAACAGCATTATTTATTGTCCACTGCAGTTTCACAACATAACAGAGACACACAGACACAAAGACAGAAAGAGAGAGACAGAGAGACTGACACATTGAAAGACACAGACAGACAGGCAGACAGACAGACAGACATATTGAAAGACAGACAGACAGACAGACAGACAGACAGACAGACAGACAATATGGTTGCAGTGAGCAGAGAGCTACTCGACACGTTTTAACTTGTCTCAATAATCAATCCACTCATCTGGATGTTTACAAAAAAGAGTCAATAGGCAGAGGGAGAGCTTTGTGATTGCCTTTGATTTCCAGCTCCAGTCTAAATCAGACATTATTGGGGGGGGGGGGGGGGGGGGGGGGGGGGGGGGGGGGGGGGGGGGGGGGGGGGGGGGGGGGGGGGGGGGGGGG
>JAODUK010000008.1:241548-254048 GCA_027564635.1 Typhlichthys eigenmanni
CGCCCCCCCCCCCCCCCCCCCCGACTAGGATCGGGTGGTGTGGTGGGGTGTTCCCATTTACAGAGCCAGGGCTGTGTTGTGTAGGGACACCAGACTATTTTCTCAGCGTACACAGAGCAGGCAGCTGGCGGACCATGAGTAGCTATTCGCTGAATTTGACAAAAAGTGTATTAGCTTACAATCGGGGCGCATCGGATTGTCAGGCCGAAGTGGTGGTGAAACAGGGTGCTGCTGGTAGAGAGAGAGAGAGAGAGAGAGAGAGAGAGAGAGAGATGAAATCTCTGACAGAGTGGAACAGAGGAATTCTGGCGGTGGATTGGCGGCCCGAGAGAGTCCGTCCATAACGCCGTTTCATACCAATTATTGCCCCCAGTGAGTCCGTGACAAGCTGCTATGGCAACGGTGGCGACGCGCAACCCCGGTAATCCTAAAATGATGGATTGCAGGGAAGCCTTGCAGTGATTTGTGACAAAGTAACTAGACGTGGACGTGTATACTTAGGAACATGAGAGCGGTTTGTTGTTTTTCTTATTTTTTTTCCCCCTCTGGCCTTGTTCCACTCTGATTGGCTGCCTGGCGTGGCTTTGAGGACACGCGGTTTACCGGGAGGGGGGGATACCGCCGTGCAAGTTCTTAATTGAAAAATTGCTGTTGAGTGTCCATTCACTGCTTTGTTAGTATGAATCAATATGTTTCCTTGTGGCAGTATCACACTTCATTCAGTGTGGATCATATTAGGCCTATTTAAGTTACGGCCGGTCTTTACTCTCGTCACATTAATTCAGTTCTTTTTAAAGCACCCCGCGCAGGCATAAAGATGGCTGCCTTGTTTGACTGTCGGCCGTAAAACTCCACGCCTCCCTCTCTTCTCCAGGCCCTTAAGCATCAAGCTTCACGCCTGTAATATCCCCTGGACATCAACATGTCACCGGCCTCCACTACAATAGGATGTCAGCTTAATGCGACTGCAAGCCCAACGTAGCAGCCTTGAAGAGCGATTGTCTGTCACCCGACACGCAAAAGTTTGGATATTTGATCCACCTGTCACCTGGGCCCTAGATATTTTGACATGCGATCGACAGCGGCGGTCCATCTCTCATCTCCAGGAGACAGGAGAGGAGGGGCTTATAGGGAGGGAGACGAAAAACAATGTTAATCTTAATGTTAGCAAGCGATATCACGGACGAGCCCACAAAGACACAAGCTACAGAGAGGAAGGAGTAATGGGATTTAGATCCAGATTTGGTTTCTCAAGAGATGTCTGTCCATTTAGTTATAGTGTGGGCAGTGTGGGCAAGTTCAATTTACAGGTGCATCTCAATAGATTAGAATATATATTGCACTCATACCATGGATTAATTACAGTCTCAGAAATTTTGATTATGACCAGTGAAAAAAGGTACTTTTAATACAGACATATTGGCCTTCTGAAAACTATGTTTGTGTACAAACACCCACTTGGTTTGAGCTCCTTTTGCATGAATTCCTGCATCTATGTGGCGTGGCATGGAGTCGATCAGGCTTTCTATGGACTTCAGGTCAGGCGAGTTTGCTGGCCAATCAAGCACAGATTGGGTGCTTGTACACGAACACATTCTTCAGAAGGCCGACATGTCTTTGAATTTGTGGTTTTTATGAGCGGTAAGGCGTAGTAGTCTCAAGTATCAAGAGTAAAAAAATATACAATCTTGAAGTATTTCACTTTGTGTGTACTGTAATTAATATACTGTATATGAGTTTAACATTGTAAACTGAATTATTGAAATGATTGAACTTTTCCACAATATTCTAATGTATTGAGATGCACCTGTGTATGAATGCACAAACTAACACAGATAACATGACGTGTGTATTTGTTTTAAAAAGCACAGTGACTTCTTATCACATTCTATATTTGTCCTCCTCCCTTTGAATCCGTTCCCTCTCATCGCTAGCAGGCGGAGGTTAACTCAGCGGGAATATAATTGTTTATTTATTTCTAGCCCCTCTCTGACCTGCAGATGACCCCCATCTCTGAGTCAACTGCATTAGCTCTGGGTGGTCAGACTCAAGCCTGCAAACGGGGTGGGAAGACGGGGAGGCGGGGTGGAGAAATGGGGGTTCATGCTATCCATTACAGTTGTTTAGGTTGGAGAGGTTAACTCCATGAGGTTAAGTCCGTTTTTTACTGTGGATCGCATCAGCAGAGTCGGGCAATTGGCTAATAACGTTAGTTACGTTAGCGTTGCTAGCGATGCACTCGGGAACGAGAGAGATGGATGGAGAGAGAGACCTACAATGTGTATGGAATTATTACTTTGCGTGCTAATTGTTATTAAAGCAGTTAAAGTTATTAAACAGTGATGCTGCATGTTGAGGCTTCTGTGTTCCGGGCATGATAAAAGCAGCTGGTGAGTGCTTTTTCCCAGACAGACAGACAGACAGACAGAGCTCGGATGATTTATTATAGATTTTCTGTGTTTTGATTGTTGATGCTGCGATGCGGGATGGAAGACGGGGCTTCCAGCTGTTCTGGATGTTTTGGAGACATGAGGGCCCTGGTCCTCTCCTTCCCCGGCCCTCCCAGACATGCCGGCGGGCCCTCGCTGCTCCGGGGGCCCCCCGCGGTGGTGGTAGGGGGGTGGGGGGGTGCGGCGGGGCCAGAGGGGCCACAAATGACTCAAACCAGCTCGCCGTGATGGGCGAGGAACGGGAAGGAGCACGCCTCCTTGCTAGACGAGCCAAACATGTCTGCTGCCAAGCGACACTACCAAAAACACGCAAAAACACACTTTATTGTCATTTTACCAAAACATAACAGTGCTCATAAATATTGCAAAATGCAGATTGTAAATGTTGTGAAGTGTTCTGTTTTGCTTTCAGTTCAGAGTTTCAGATTTTCAGATATGAGGACACGAGGAGGAGCTCTGAACTTAATAACCCCCTTTTTCTTTGTGACCTCTGCCGCATGTTTGCCAAGCGGTGAAATGACCGTTATCTTATGAGCCCGGTATGTTAAAACTAGCAGCAAATTGATTCGCTCGACGGCTAATTAAGCCGGTGTTGGGTGGGGAATTAACGGGCCTTTTACCTTGTCTACTGCTGAACCAGGACGAACCGGCCAACACCCAGCAAAGAGCCAAGCTGCCCTGGAAGCAGGGCTCCATGGCAGTAGGCCGACAGACGGCCCCCCATTAGACACTAATTCATGTGGAAGCGATGGGACCACTATATCATTATCAACAGTCACACGTGCCAACTTTCTCCACACCCGTCTGCCGTGATAAACAGCCCCCCGCTTTACTGAGGTTTCAGCGGGATAACAAAGCCGTCTCCTCCTGCTGGACAAGGGTTGAAATGAGAAGGTCAGTGTTAAACTATTGCAATCTTGTTTAAGTGTGAAATTTGGCAAAATTATATTTTCTGTTTTATGTCTCTTTATGACTCTTGAACACATTTTAACCTTATGATGCCTAATAAAAATAGACATACGGAAGATCTACCAATTAAAATTATTTAATTAGTCTTTCCACCAGCGGCTCTGGCCACTTCCATTTAATGTAAAACATACACTGCTCTGTAATGGTTATGCGATTACTGCCATTTTAAACTTCAGTCCTTGCCACTTAGCCATTAAACTCATACAACGTGTGCACACATGGAATTTACAGAGAAGATTGTTTTTTATCACTTGAGGCCTGGCGCACGAGTGTTCTTGGCGGACACACTTGCTGTGACTGTTTTGATCCACTCGCTTCACGCCCCCGCGTGTCTCACGGGAGAAGGTTCAAATTGGATTTTTGGTTTTGTTTGTTTGTTTATCCGGAGGGTGGTTGGAGGCCTGACTCCATTCCTCGTCCGAGTGGCTTGCCTGTGTTGTTTTTACACGTCTCCGCGTCAAACGCAAAACGCAGGCGTCCGACGGGGACCTCGAGCTCTGCCCCGTCGCCAAGCTGTGTCACCGTGGCGACTGTAAAATGCCGGCATAACCTGGGTTCTCAGGTGGGACTAAAAAAAAAAGAAAACGAGAGAAAGAAAAAAAAATACAAGAACAAAGCCAAACTAGTCGTTTTAACTTTTTAAAGACTTTTCAGCATTTGTTCTGCACACTTACCTACGCAAACTCCACAGGGCCTACTGTGACCGGGGTCCCATTTCTGGCCCAGCGTGGCGCCTGGGAGCTCGTCAGCTGTAAAATGAGGGCGGTGAGGCGCGGTGTGAAAATGGATTAGCCTCGCTGAGATAAGGGGAACCCTCGCCGAGTAGCACGCCGCGGCTCGGGGAGGGAAGGAACCGCTGTACAAATTGTGTTTTGGTACATTAAGTACCTGTTACTTGCTTTCACAGATGGAAAACAATAACACAGGCTCTGGGCTCGGAACCGCCGCTGCATTGTGGGAAATTGGGCAGTGGGGGGGGGGGGGGGGGGGGGGCGGTTTGGTATATGCAAAGTGATTTTCCAGAGGACTTCTGACTCCGAGAAGTCAGGAGACTGACAGATATTGCATATGATGATGAATGACGCAGTAACAGGGAAACAGTCTAACAAGCTGTTCGGGAAATCATACAGAATATCCACACTAATACAAAATAAAATAAAATAGCTCGGCTGAACGTCGCCGTGTGGAAAACGGGGGCAGGGATTTTTCAATTAATAAAGGCGGACCCCCCAAATTAAATGAGCGTGTGTCACATCGCGGATGATTTATCCATTTGGACTGATCTAACAGCCCAGAGGAGCAGCTATGACACCGTGACAAGCCAACAATTGATATGAAAAATGAGCCAATATCCACGGCGCTAAATCCGAGACTTTCAAAGCCAAATGTGCGCACAGAATGGGAACCGCTAACATACTCGGGAGTATAATGAAAATAAAGTGGAGAAAAAAATCCCCACAAGATTCTCTGCACAGATTTAGTTAAATCACCCAATGTTTATATGACTTGAGTGACAGAGACAAATTGCTGTAAAGTGGATTGTGCGGTCATACTTTGCCTTTGTGGTGTCTTTTTTTTTCCCCGGGCAATTTCTTGGCCAGTTTCCTGCAAACTGAGATGTCAGAGCAGTCGCAGAGCTTTGCCTCAATGGGAAAACATCAAACCGAGTTACTGTTCATAATGTCACTTCTACTTTTGCTTGCTTGTCACCTGGCAAAATGTAACTGATTTCTTGGGTTTTATTTTTAAGATGGAGCTTCCAGACCCCATTGTGTGCCCTGGACTCATATTTCCACCATGCCCCAACCTCGTGTGATCAAGCCGGGGGGGCCTGTGTCTCTGGTAGCTAATCCTTGGCGGAAGGTTAGCCGGCCTCACTTGTTAGATGAAGTGATAAAAACAACATGATGGGCTGAAGCCTTTTTGCTTCTCCTTGTATTGTCCAAGCTGCCGCTGATGAAAAACTGCACTTTGTGTTCTGAGAGCTCAGCACATTTAGAAGAAACAATTACCGCTCCGCTACGCCGGACCTCCGATAAACAGCCAGTGCCCTAAGGTATGGTCGCAAAATGATACAGTTTAAAAGGGTTAAATTTCATTGTGTTTTCCCCCTCCCTTCCCCCCCATTTTCTCCCTCTGAGCTTTTATTTCACAAAACTGTGAACACATTTTTTTGTCGATGGGGGGAAAAACAGAGACACCATAAAGAATATGAAATGCCCATCTTCACAGAACATTAGACATCGCAAAACAACCCAAAGCTATGATTGGATACATCAAAACTGACAAGTAAAAGTTGATTGCTGAGCACGTATTGATTGAGCCATATTTCACTGAGATAGTGCCCCCACAATGCAACAGCAGAAACCATGGAAGTAGTAGTTAGCAGGAACCCACGGCAATGCTTTCATGCTATATATTTATTTCCTTTTTCACACATTCTCACACAGAAAGATTTAAGCTGTTCATCCTGACTGTCCCCATAAAGCGGTGGTATTCAAACTCTTTCCACCACCACTGAAGGCATCAACGTGCGTCTAGAGATACCATAGTTTTAGAACTATTTCTTTTTAACCCTGCAGTTGTATTTCTTGAGCTTCAAGCGATTAACATGCACTGAATATCTGCTGATATTTGAGATCCTCAATTATCGTCAATTTGTCATTATGTTTCGAAAGTCGCTTGATTCACGTTAAATGCCGCCAGTGGGCGTCGGCCTTAAGGCCCACTGGCGGTGGCGTTAGGCGGTTTGTCAAGGAATGCAACGTTCGAAGCGAAAAGGCAAATTGACGGAGGAGCTGCAGATATTCAGTGCATGTTTATGGCTCGATGCCCAAGAAATAGAACCGCGTTCTAAACCATACATTACTTGCATTACTTTTTCTAATTAATAGGAACTCATTACATTTACATTACTTCTAAATAGTGAAACAGGGCACTGTAAAACAGACATGCTTACAGTGATAACGACAGACAGACAGGCAAGAAGACAGACAGACAGGCACACAGTGAAACAGACAGACAGAGGTAGGCAGGTAGACAGACAGATAGACAAACAGTCAAACAGACAGACATACAGACAGACAGGGTGGCAGGCTGGTAGACAGACAGATGTAGGGAGGCAGAAAGTCAAACACACAGACAGAGGTAGGCAGGTAGACAGACATACAGACAAACAGACAGGCCAACAGGCTGGTAGACAGACAGACAGACAGACAGACAGTCAAACAGACAGACAGACAGGGTGGCAGGCTGGTAGACAGACAGACAGACAGACAGTCAAACAGACAGACAGACAGACAGACAGACAGACAGACAGACAGGGTGGCAGGCTGGTAGACAGACAGACAGGCAGACAGTCAAACAGACAGACAGACAGACAGACAGGCTGGTAGGTGAACATTTATACACGAGGCTTGACTGGCCGTGCCAGGTCATCACTTGATATTAGTGTCTATCACGTCACCCACTGTACTGTGAGTTTATCTGACTTGCACGCAATGCGTCCACACCGCTGATCTGCTTATGAACCGCCCTCTTGCTAATGGTGTCATTATTCAGGTGATGCGTGCACCCGGCATGTAGGATATGTTGCAGTCATTTGTCGCACGGTAAAAGTCTCTTATCCAGAGATGTGGTAACAACCCCCGGGACCACGTGGGAAGGGTACTGCGTAGACAGACACTGAGGGGGGGACCTGGGAACGCTATTGGAAGAATAAAACCCCTCTTCTGATCAGGTGTGTGTGTGTGGGGGGCTGTGGAGTCAAGGGCGTTCCCGTACAGACCGGTTTTATGCCCTCCAGTAAAGCTGTCAGCAGGCGTCCTCCATACATACACAAACGTTGTCGCCCCAAAGCCACATCTGGGAGAGCGCAGCAGCGCTCTTCCATTCATCACCTTTACATGTACTCACCGGAATCTGCCGCTGTCACGGAGAATTATTGGTTTTCATCTTCATATTGAAATAGTGAGGCGCGGCCGTATTATATCACCCAGAGGAACAAGGCACTGACACACATGTACGCACACACAAATACACACGTACACACACATGCACGCACACACACACACACACACAGAATGTGGCCCAAAATGGAAGGTGGTGTTTGAGAGCTCCTTGATAATGTGGCCTTGTTGTGGTCTGATAGTATTACCTTTTTGTTGGAAGGGTGTTTGTGTGTGTGTGTGTGTGCGTGTGTGTGTGTGTGTGTGTGTGTGTGTGTGTATGTGTGGCACTGAGGCGAGGGCTCTATCAGAAAACAATAAAGCACAGTCATCCATCTCTCTTCTCTTCAGGTCCTGACCCCCCTCCCCCCCCCCGTCACTGAGCTATGACAGCGGACCACAGAGACCCCTCAGCCATCATCACTGCTTAATACAGTATGGCTGCACCGCTGGCTTGAGGTCACGCTAATAGCAGATGGTTAATCCCACCCAGGGGCTAACGGCTGCGGCGCTGCCATATCAAGCTAATGCAAACAGCTAGCTAGCTAAGCTGCTACCGTGAGCCTCAGTGCTAAACATTGTTGTTGTACACTTTAGCGGTGTGTGTGTGGACTGGCTGGTGTATCTCTCTGTGTGTGTAAACGGGATGTCCCGCTGCATTAGCTTCATAACACCATAATCTTTTCTCCATAAACCATTACATGCGCTGCAACGTTTGTGATTTATGGAGGCGGGGAATCGGCAGGGGTGGGGTTGGGGGGGGTGCGGGGGGAGGGGAGGAATGAGCGCACGGCAGCCGTCCCGCGGATGTGGCTGAGCGTATTTTAATGGTGATTTGGATGGAGTGGCTGTTAGCCAGATGATGGATGGGGACCATGCTGAACACTGTGTTTAATATGTCGTTTTTGTGTGCTTCTGTTTTTATTGTGTCTCTCTCTCTCTCTCTCTCTCTCTCTCTCTCTCTCTCTCTCTCTCTCTCTCTATTTCTCTCTTTCTGTCTGTCTCGTGGGGCATCCTGCCCCCCCCTCCCCATCCCCCAGCCACAACCCCTTGCCCTCCTCTGATCACTTCATCTGTACAGTACAGCTTTCCTACAGATTAAATTGAGACTTGGTTTTCTCTCATCTCCGAGCACTTACTTATGTTTTATGACACACACTAAATCACTTGTATGCTCCTATATTGATCTTCTCCTTCTCTTATTACCCTCTTGCTTAAATCGACACAAACCACTTTGCCTTTTGCCCCGTTCTTGTACCCCACTGACCCTAGGACGATGTCCAAAGCTCTCTCTGTGTGTGTGTGTGTGTGTGGGGGGGGAGGGTCTGTCTGTCTGTCTTTGTGTCTGTGTGTGTGTGTGTGCGTGCGCGTCTGTCTGCCTGTCTGTGTGTGTATGTGTATATGTCTGTCTGTCTGTGTGTGTGTGTGTGCATGCGCGTCTGTCTGTCTGTCTGTCTGTCTGTCTGTCTGTCTCTTTGTGTCTGTGTGTGTGTGTGTGTGTGTGTGTGTGTGCGTGTGCAGAAAAGTGAATATCAGGCCATGAGGTGGCAGGGTAAACTTGCCAGTTTGTCTCCCCAGAGCTTCTAAAGGAGTGCAGCTTCAGCTCAACACCTACAGTACCTGTGTGTCTCTGGGGACTGGAGTGGAGCAAAGGGCCTTGTGTGAGGAATATGTTCACTTCACGCACAAAACAACATGTAGCAGGCAGGTATTGTTAGCATGAACACTATTCAAATAGATCTCAGCCTCTGAATGTTGTTAAATGAATGTTTCAGTTTTTTGTTTTAAAAAACTTCTTTGTCATTAATTGGCACATTGAATGCTTTCCGATTTTTAATTATGTATTAATTATTTGCCAAAACAACCGAAGGTCAATATTTCACTTACTGGTTGAAGGCCAAATCTAAACAATCAGCAATCTAAAGTATTTATTTTCCCTTACATACATGAAAACATTGTAAAAAGCTTTTAGGAACAACCTTACTACAAACAAAACAGTTGCATTAAATGTTTATTATGAGCCATGTTGAGCTGTATGGTGAATGCAGTAAAGCATGTTTACACTGAGCCAACTGGAACCGTGCCTCCCCCAGCACGCCTGATCGACCCGGCAAGCGTCATAACACTGATGTTTTCTTCAATTAGCATATACATAACCAGGGCTTCCATTTGCTTTCACCAATCAGCTAAAATCCTCGTCGGTTACCAAATTCAGTTGTGTTTTCCCAACCAGTGTGATTTGAATTCAGCATCTCACATCCCACACTACAAGTGATCTTCTTGCCTGCCTCCCTCCCTGTCTGTCTGTCTGTCTCTGTGCCTGTTTGTCTGAAGTCTGTCTGTATGCCTGCATGCTTGTCTGCCTGCTTGTCTGCCTGCTTGTCTGTCTGTCTGTCTGTCTGCCTCCCTGTCTGTCTGTCTGTCTGTCTGTCTGTCTGTCTGTCTGTCTCTGTGCCTGTTTGTCTGAAGTCTGTCTGCCTGTCTGTCTGTCTGCCTGCTTGTCTGTCTGCATGTGAGGGTGGGGGTTAATTTTAATGGCACCTGGCCTGCGCCCAGTAGCTCCATGAGGGCTCCCAGTCTGAGCTGGGAGGGGCATCAATGTGGTCTTTCAGAGGGTTTGCACGTGAAGCCATGCACCCCAGTCCACATCAAAGTGTGGACCCCCCCCTTCATCGGAAACCCCGGCCTGGCGGGGGTCCAGGGGCACTGTCGAAGCAAATGATGGGGGCGTTATGAGCTAAATTACCCCTCTCTCTCTCTCTCTCTCTCTCTGAGAGAAAAAGAGTCCATGTTGTTAGGACAAACAACAGTATTTTTGTTTTGTTTGATGCTGTGGCAACAGTCACTACAACAAGCGTGCCAATAAAGCTCATTAGGTTATTGTGTGAATAGAAACTCGAGGAGAGAAAGAAAGGTAGAGAGAGAGAGAGAGAGAGAGAGAGAGAGAGAGAGAGAGAAATTAAGAGAGAGAGAGTGAGAGAGAGAGAGAGAAATTAAGAGAAAGAGAGAGAGAGAGAGATGAAGAGAGAGAATTTAATTTTAACAGCACATTCAATCAACTTACAAGTTGCACAACAAAAAGTAAATCAAGTCATTCCTTCCTAAAAAATATTGTCCCCATGACTATCCAAACAACACATTTTCATAATCATACTGTTTTCTTAAAATTGTATAGGTCATCCATCTTTGAATAAAAGGCATGGTCTAGTTTAACAACAGTTCTGGCTAAATATTTAAAAACACTTAGACAATCACAGTTGTCATCTCTATCCACTTTTTATTACTATAGTAAATACTGTAAGCTTTGCCTGTCCAACAAGAACGTTAATCAGTCCAGCTTTTTTTATTTCTACCATAATAGACCTCAAAGATAAAAAGCTGATTATCATAGTGCTCCCCAAATAATTCCATTAAACAACTAAGTTCAGCTAAAAAGAGGGACCAACCTTGTACAATATAAGACACAATGAAAAATAGTTTCTCTCACACCACAAAAAAAACACATATCAGAATTCAAAACAAAACTAAAAAAATGAACTGCTAATAACACCATGGAGCACACGCCATTGTAAATCCCGCACATTTGTTTATGTACAGCGCCACAGGCCTTCATTTCCACCTGAAGATGATTTCTCCAATGGTGTATCCGTTCTCATACAGAGCTTGGTGTTACTCAGCACTTTAACATCCTATATATTCTTCCTATTCACCAGCAGCAAACATTCAAGGGGGGGGGGGAGAGAGAGCGAGAGAGAGAGCGAGAGAGTGGTGGATGCCCTCATTTGCACAGTAGCCGATCAGCGCCACTAGAGGTGCTATTCCTATGAGCTTGTGCCACACCCACACCCAGACACACATACACATACACACACAGAGGCTGCTTCAAGGAGCGGCAGAGGTCATTGATTTAAACGTGCTCGCTCGCTCGCTCTCTCTCCCTTCCCCCCTCCCCCTTCCCTCCATATTCAGACGTGGACTGACATGCAGCAGCTGTCTGTCACCCAGCGGCTGCCATCTCTATGACGGATTAGGGATTGGCATCCAGGACACTTGTCACTTGTTTACAAGATGTCCATCTTTCATCCTCCCTCTCTCTCTCTCTCTCTCTCTCTCTCTCTCTCTCTCTCTCTCTCTCTCTCTCTCTCGCCCCTGCCCCCAGTGCTGTGTGAACACAGCTGACACCATTTGAATGCATTAATGTAATATGTGTGGTGTTGCCCATTCTCCCATCCCAGGAATTGTGTTGACATCTCCTGTACCACCCCCCTGTGATGTGTATATACCACTTTACTTTAGTCAGAGTACATCTATACATGTTAGTATTAGTTTTTCAACTTTGGCACTCTTATTCATTGATAACGAAAAGAGTTTGACCTGGGCTGATGCGCGACGGTATTTTACGTTCAGCAGTTAGCAAACGTTATATACTGTAGCTTCCAAACGAAGACCTCAACATGTCTTAAATGTACATGTCAAAAGATGAGTTTATTTGCACTGAATAAAAGCGGAGCATGGCATAACACAAACTTATATAATCAATCACTTCACGCAGGTCACAACGAACCATTTAGCTGCTAGCTAGCTTGATATATTAACTATAAGTGAAGTGACTGCAGTGAGCGAGCATGGAGAAATGCTATATGTCAGACAAAATCATCAAGTGACGATAAGGTCAACTAAGAAAATATGATTTTCCAATATTCCAAGTTCCAATAACATCTAAGAATATAAATAGTAGGAAGCATATCAAAGTCCTTATAGTAATATATAATGTCTATGAGGATATGCTTAAGTGATACGATTATGAGCAGATCCTTGGAAAATGTTCTTCCCTGTAAGGGGTCCCTGGCCCAAAACGTTTGAGAACCCCTGCCCTACAGAGGGCCCATAACCCTCTCTTGTCATGGTGGGGGGGGGTAATGCCATTAAATTAAGATTTTGAGAACACTCCCCCGCTGCTGACATGAGCGCCCCCTAGAGGGTGATCATAATGAAAGCAGAAGTAATTGTCTTCAGCTGGTGTTTTACTATCTGATCTGAATATGCAGTTTGTTTCACTACGGTGATGTAACTGAAACTGTGTGTGTGTGTGCATGTTACCATTTGCACATAATCGCCTGACGGGGGAGTCATT
>JAODUK010000008.1:259643-276280 GCA_027564635.1 Typhlichthys eigenmanni
GTCACATGAAAAGATATGCTCACATATTTGCAAATATGTGAGGGGTGTACTCACTTTTGTGAGATACTGTATATGTACATGGCATCATGTATATGTACATGGTAAATGTACAGACTGTTGCATTAATCTGTTATTTGAGGAGAGGGTGGATTGTGGGGGGTTACAGGAGTCAGACGGGTGTGATCGGCGTTCCCTGAGCTCCCGGGGGTTAGAGAGTTCAGAGGAAAAGCCGATTATTGCGCTCCCTCAGGCCAGGCCTTCGTAAATAAACAAGGACCCCCCTGCCAGAGACAGCGTGCGTTAGCATGATTAGCATATCGCGCAGCCTATGGCCGGGGCACTTATCATATTACAGCGCCGCACACGGGGTCCATGTAGAGCACTGCTGAGCATACAGTGCTCTTCATTACCCCGCTCCCCTGGGAGTGGGCTGGGGGGATAAATCATATCTGCCACCCCGGAGCATGTTAACCAGCCTGTAGCAATCTGTCTCCTCACACGGGGACCCGCAGAAGTGGCTGGGAGGGACATGCGGAGGGGACAAGTGGCGTCATAAAGTGCCTCTAACGAGACGCAGGCCGGAGGAAAGGATGGAGGGAGAGAGAAGGGTAGACCAGGGTGACGGTTGCTATGGACGATGAAATTAAGCAGGGGCAGGAGAGACACGCCGCTCAGATTTCAATTTAGCCGGCTGCACGTGCCGGCGGAGCCACAATTAGCTGCTAGCCACTCTGAGCAGAGCTGGGTGTGGAAGGAGGATGGCGGGGGGGGGGGGCGTCCAGGATAAGTCCCTCTAAGCCTGGAGAGCAGCGTCGCTCTCGCACCCCTGCAGTCAAGCTTTGCCTCGTCTTCCGGTGGTCGGCTCCAGCGGGCGTTGGGAGTCCACTAGTCTCCTGTCAAGATCCGCCTCCTTGACAGGAGAGGAGCTTTGATTGACATGCACATCAGCCAACTACGTAACTCAATGACAATGTCGGACATTAAACTCGTACAGAGGAATTTGTTGAGAAACTTACAGTACTAACACAACTCTGTCTGTTTTCAGGTGTTGTTCTGTTAGATAGGTAGGCTACTGTTAGTGCTGAAAATAGGGTTAACTAACTGAAATGAGTAAATAAACTAGGCTACTGCACTAGCGTGTTACAGACGCAGACTTCGTGAGTGACAACGCTAGCCAAAAAAAATCTACTTCTAAATTTCGGAATGCGCTGTCGAGCTTACAGGGGTCTGTGTATCAAACGTTCAGCACAGAGTTGCTTATGTGACGTAGTGCTGATGGACAGAAGAGACTGAGACTAGGGTTCTTCTCCTGGGGTAAACCGAATGGTGCAGTCTAAAGGTGCTCAGTAGTAACCCTGCTGTTACTGTATCTTATGCCTGCTCAATATCTGACCATCACCAGCCCCTCCTGCAACGTGTGTGCCCCACTTATGAAAAACAGAAATACACTAGAAACGTTTTACCCACGAGATTTGTGTTGTCCAGTGGGATCTTTTTTTTTTTGCATTGGACTGGGCTCAACTGACTCACAGTAGAAGCGTATTATAGGTAGCTGGCATCAGCTTTTGTGACTGCGTTTGGGTCCTTGATCTACACATCTGGCCTGGACCTCTTGGATCTACACATCTGGCCTGGACCTCTTGGAATGTCACATCTGGCCTGGTTCTCTTGGATCTACACATCTGGCCTGGACCTCTTGGAGCTAATTTTATGAAATATTAATATAAAATTCTTATATTATTTTAAACTTTTTATATTTAGAAAATCTTCAAGAATGTTTATTAACCTCACGCCGGCCCTTTCCTTAACACGTTTACACACTACAAACACACACACGTACGCAAACACACACGCACATGCACACACACACACACACACGCACACACACGCACACCACCCCCCATGTAAATTAGAAGTTGACACACGTTGTGTGGGCTCCCGGCTGCTCTGTGATTTCACATGGCCAATTAAGGCCATCTTGGCAGTTGTGTGAACGGTTCCATTAGAGGAGATAATATTGCAAAGTGAAATGATAAGCAATCATTATGACTGATGCACAGACATTACATTGCTCCTTAATGAGGTGTAAATGATCTCATTATTTTTTGAAGGAATACAGATTAGATTAGAGTGGAGTGGACAGACATGTTGGTGTTAATTAGGCCCAATCTCCCACAGCCAATGAGCCGTTTACCTTTGGTAAACAATTAGGCATGTATCGCCCGGGGTGATGGACAGAACAAGAGATTGGGGAGCGTTAAAAATCTCCATCCAGTTCATTTTTCAATATCTGTAGAAAATGGGGAGATCATGTTGAACATGAGATCATGGAGATTCACGGCTGTAAAACAGCACAATCCTTTCACAGCCAGCGGAAGATTGTACAATATGAATGTCACCTCAGATCAGTGAAAACAGTCATTTGTTTCCGCTGTGTCTATTCTACATTTTCCGTCTTGTATATGCCCACGAAAGTGGAAAGTGCACCTGCACTCAAGGTAACAAAACTATTTTTGCTGTTTTAAAGACTTTTGTTGATCAGTTCCTAAATGGCATAGACAGAAAAAAGCTCAAGTGCTTTGTCTTTAATTTGCCGTAGAAAAAGCTCTGCCTGTTGATGTCCAATTATCCTTCCCCGTGTGACATTGATGAATGCTGAGCTCTTATTATTTTACAACTCAAAGTTTTGACATTATCAAAACAATGGGGGGGAAGAAAACTCACAAGGACCTTTACTTTTTCCTGCTGAAGCCGAACAATGTGCTGCGTGTCACACATCTACTGTGAAATAGTTTTATTTAAATAATAATACACTTAAATCACTGTTACTAAATGTTATTACCTTTGTGAAGCCCAAAGTCAGTCATGTGTTCTTTGGAAGAAGAAAACATATCAATTGAGCTACACTATTATTAATTGAAATGAATCAGAAATACCATGAAGAAATATTCAACCTAAGCTTCTTTGGTATGTCTTCTCCCAGGCCCTGAGCTGGTCACGATCTGAGGGAACCGCCTTTGACAACATTGATTTTTGTCACGCTCTTCCTTTGTCCTGAAGATATGCTCAGATTATGACAACAGTGGCGTCCTGTAATCCCTCGGCCAATGAAGGCGTTTTGGAGAGACGTCAGGCCCTTATCAGTTGATTGATAACGCTTAACTCAAAAACATATTTAAGCATTAGAAACGTCAATATTTCGCCGTCAACTGAAGGTGACCTCTGGCTCCCGTGTTTGTTGAGTCGGCGCGCAGGGGTTTGATGGTAAATTTGTACGGCTGCTTATGTGGGAAGGCTGTTATGGATTTGCTATCTTGGCCTGAAGTGTTTGCGGCTGATTATGTGATTAAATCAATAATCATTTCTGTTTGGGCTCCTGCAGACTTCTTCTCCCTCGTCCCTTGAGTGCAGCGACGCAGAACAACACACAGACATGCATGCTCACATGCACACGCACACACACACACACACACACACGCACACACACACACACACACACACACACACACACAAGCACAGAGAAAGAAAAAAGAAACCGAGGCGTCACTTAAAACTTCCAAAACATAAATCTACATTGCTAAAGAAAATGACAGTCCTAAGGTGGTGTAATTCACAGAGACAGAGTATATTTAAAATATAATCTCACAAACCAGACACAGGAGAGACTGATAATGTGTTCAAAACAGAGAAAGTGCTGGGAGCATATTACCCATTGCCGTGTGATGAGTCCTGCTTCAGTAATCCAAACGGTATCCAAAGAAACCACGACAATATAGTATACATGTGCAACGTCTTCACCTGTCTCTCCGTCTTTGTATCTCTGCTTTCTCTCTCTCTCTCCCTTCCTCCTCTCTCCCCCTCTCTCCCCCTCACTCTCCCTCCCCTCTCTGTGTCATCTGCTCGGCTCTGTCTTGTTGTGTCTAGACAGGAAGTGCTGTATTACGTTTGTTTACAACCGGCAGGAAGCACAAGCGTGCACTCGAGGCGTGATTAAAGGGAGCGGGCCAGAGACCGCCGGTGTGGCTCGACCCCGCTGGCTTGGCACTGGCTTGTCACCACGACGACTCCTAGGCCTACTGCCGCGGTGAGATCCGCACACTCTGTGTTCATGACTCACCTGCATACACGTGCGTGCACACACACACACACACACACACACACACACACACAGCCAAAATATCAAAATAAATAAAAAAGCCAGGCTCAGTGTGTGAGTGTGTGTCTGTTACTGTGTGCTTGGCATATGTGCACGTGTGCCTGTGGCTGTCGTTACATTCCCAGAGCCTCCTCTTAAATCCATAGCCAATATATGCGGCGCGCGGGAAGGCCAAACTCCAGGGAGGAGCGCGTGTAAAGCATTGATTGTGCGCACTGCAAACCAACTGCATCGCTAATGAGAAAATAAATCATTTTTGATTAATTAACCTAAAATTGGAGAATCTAAGTCGCCACCGGGGGAAATGACTCACGTCACGTCTGTGTGGAGACCGTCTGTGTGGAGACACTTCTGTGTGGAGACACATCTGTGTGGAGACACTTCTGTGTGGAGACCCGTCTGTTTGGAGACCCGTCTGTGTGGAGACACGTCTGTGTGGAGACACTTCTGTGTGGAGACCCGTCTGTGTGGAGACACATCTGTTTGGAGACCCGTCTGTGTGGAGACACGTCTGTGTGGAGACACGTCTGTGTGGAGACACTTCTGTGTGGAGACCCGTCTGTGTGGAGACCCGTCTGTTTGGAGACCCGTCTGTGTGGAGACCCGTCTGTGTGGAGACCCGTCTGTGTGGAGACGCGTCGCGGACGGTAGGAGAGCAACGGCAAGCTCCGGAGAGGTTTGCATGGTAAAGTATATCACTTAGCATTGTGACTGACGCACACACAATTCCATTGGCTGTCCATCAAAATCAGGTGATGGCGTCCATTCCCTTAACGGTGAGCTCTTTTATAGACCCACAGGTTCTACTGCAGGTAGAACCAACACAACACATACATACACTGCATGTATGTGTTGTGTTGGCAGGTAGAACCAACACAACACATACATACACTGCATGTATGTGTTGTGTTGGCAGGTAGAACCAACACAACACATACATACACTGCATGTATGTGTTGTGTTGGCGCTGCTAGTGGTGGCAGCCATTGCTGCTTCTGTTTTTCTTCCGGCTCTCTTTTGCTGTCATCTGACTGTTCTCTCCACGCACACACACACACACGCAGACACAGACACACACACACACACACACACACAATTCCGCTATTCCTCCTATTCCTCCAAGGCCACTAGAAACGTAAAAGAAAGCGACGTGTCAAGGGAGCGTGGGAAAGTCTTATGGCTCTCATTCACTGTATGATTCTATTAATTTAGTAAAAAACCCCGGCTATTTTTTTTTTTTTCTTCCAGGGAGAACAGCGTTGCTGCCTGGCTCGCTGCAGTGTCTGACAGCTGAACACTGGGGCCATTGTGATGCACAATCACAGAGGATTTACAGCCATGGTCCCTCTTCCCAGAATGCAATGTCACTCTGTCACAGAGTCATCAATCTACTGTCTCTGGTCAAACCCTGTTTGTTTATCCCTGATCTAAATTTTATTAGCTGCCTTGTCGTCACGGGCTGTGACGCTTACCAGTACACAAACCAGCTGGTTTTGCTCGATACTCTGCAGGGCCATTCATTCACATTATGAGACACAATGAGACACAATTTATTTATAATTCTTTAAATCCAGAAAATGTATGCAATAACTAAGTCCTGTGTCTTAATAATTATATTTGTTTGTTTGTTTGTTTGTTTGTTTGTTTGTTTGTTTGTTTGTTTGTTTGTTTGTTGTAGTGAAAAGCCTCCACAAAAGAATAAAACTAATCATACAGTAAACCCTTTTTTTACTATCATGTCTCCAAAATGGTTCTTATTTAGCTCCCAAACAAACACATGCAGAACTGTGATTTACCGACGTCCATATTAAACCCCATAAATCAACTGAAGTCCAACTTCCAAGGAAAACTGGGTCTTTTCCAAAATTAAAAAGAAGGGGTAAAGAGACAAACGCCGAAATCCTCTTGATGAATGTGTGCTTGCCCACCTGTAGTCATGGCAACCAGGCCGGACAGTCATGGCATTTAGCGGTGGGAGTGGCGTCAGAAAAGTGTTTTCCAAGTCCAGTGTCCAAACTGTTGTCCCATCAATACTCCTTGACTACAAAGGCATCTGCTAGCTAAATATATAACTTCTAGCCTTCGTGATACCTGATAGAGTAGCCGTCATCTAGATTTCTGTCTCTTCCAACCACACCGGTACTGTATAGATCCCCTCGCAGAACTTTATAAGAGCTTAGAAGTTGACAGCAATTAAATTATTACTAAAAACTATCAATAAATTACAAATGTATTAAATACCATGAATTTAACATATAGGCTATCTGTAAATGCAAGCTGCTATATTATTTATTGAAATATTAAACATTGATGTGCTTTGTGATTGTATTTACAGTATAACAAACAAACTCACCATGAAAACATAAAACACAATAAAAACATGTTAGTATTGTATACATAAAGTAATGGAGGCGTGTTTGAAGCAGAGATGCAGTGGAAGGAGGTGTTAAAAGTGTCGGTTTTCTGTGCCCGTTCCTCCGCTATACCTGCGCGTTTGTCACCGTAATTTACAACCTCAATAACTTTGTGCCCCATACGGTGGCAGCTAGCCTGACAGATGTAGACGTTTTGCATGGAAATCCCCCCAAGGTGCCAATTCCACACAGTTAAGGCAGACGGCCGCTTTGTTTCAGGTATAAAAGAACACAAAGAAGAGATCCTCTGGCTCTCGGCGAGCCACCCCACAAGGCCCTTTCGCTACGCGTGCGTCTACGCCGCTTGTATCCTCTCCATTTTGAGTGTTTCCAATTATAAAGCATCAACGTGTTGTTGGGAGTAATTAGCGCTATCAGTACGGAATGGACTTAACGTTGTTTTGTAGATTCCATATCTTCCCAGCCAAGGGAGGTTGGACACATGAGTGGGTTGGATTATCCAGGATCTTTGTATTTTCTGTTGTTTTTTCATGATATTTGGGAACATATAGTGCAGCTGAATTAGATGCATTGCTATGTTTAAATGTGTGGAAAACAGTCACGGCTGATAGTTTTAAAGTCACTCTTTTTTGTCTCCGCTGTTTTGAGGAAATTACGAGACAGGTGGGAGACAAGAGGACAAAGCATTGATTGATAAGACAGTATTTCCAACGTGGCCCCTGAGCCCAGAAGAAGCCTTTCACACTAATGACACAGATTCTTCAGGGACATTCATGTTAACTGGAGTCTAGCCAGTTTATTAGCGGGGTAGGTCACCAAAACACGGCTATTGTTGCCATCTGACTCTCCAATTACAAGCTTCCAAGTTCTTCACAACAACACAGACTTGTGTTTAACATATACTTATGCAAAGTGGAAATAGTAACATTGCAATGCTCTCATTGCTTATAAACGCCAGCTCTGTCCCTAGGCAATGTTTAACTTCACATATTGATTAATCAGTCGGTATTGAGAGATGTAAGATTGGCGTTCATGCGTTTTTGTTTTTGCACACACACACGCACATGCACACACACACACACACACACATCTGCCTCGCTCCCGTTTGTTTGTGTGAACGATCGAGCTCCCGTGAGCATGTGACACTTTTTAGTGGAAAATTACAGCTCTCTCAACAATTCCTCGGTAGGAATCCTGTTTTGAAGTGGGTTTTATCTGAAAATCACAATTATTTTCCTCATGCTCTGTTTTAATGGGCACCCCTGCCGTGCCGCAGAAGACACTCTATTCATAAATGTATTACTGGTGGGGAGTCATTAACCTATTGTTGGCTCTGCTGGCACGCCAGCGCTCCACAAACACTCAAAACAACGTCATCTGTAGCTTCTCTGCCGCTCTCTCCCATCGCAAGCTTGGAGGCTTTTAGGAGAGCCGGGCCCGCCGACCGATAAGTATAGCCTGGCTCAGCGGAGGACCGGAGAGCCTTCACTTTGTGCAGGCAAGAAATAAGAGAGACAAAAGGAGCAGATGTCATCGCGAATGATAACGGAGCTACTGCCGGTGTCAGAAACTGGTAGAAATGCGAAGTGGTGGCAACGGTTTAGTGGTAACAGAGAGCGGGGGAGTCTCTCTGTGTGATAGACGGAGGCCATTTGCACATATGGCGTCTGTCCTCTGTCAATAATTCAAGTTAAAGCAGAGGGAGCAGTCGTCTATTCCTCTCCCAGGGAATGCAGCCGTTGTAAGAAAAAAAAAGGGAAAAAAGTGTTTAAGTAGGCAGCGGTTGCAAAGGAAGAGATGCCGAATCACTATTCACCGCTTGTGCAATCCTTTCTGCCTTGTTGAACTTTATTAAATTCTGTCGATCTCCTCTTCCTGTCCTTTATCAGGCCGTTCTCATGTGGAACTGAATGACTTTCTTTTCCTTTTTTTTCTTTTTTGTCTGGGTGGACTAGGGGGGTTGAGCACAAGCAGACAAAACAGGTACTAAATGTACAGACAAATATGAAGAATAGCAGTGAGATTTGAAGGTGTTAAAGTGTTTTGTGTGCTTCATACTGTACATTACGTATGAACTACTGTGGACATGGCTCAATTTACGCAATTGGTTACAATAACATATCAATTTACAATCCACTTTGTTTCCAACTGTCACTACCTACCTGGTACTAAAAATACATCTGAGAGAGTTACCACTTCTCTTTGAACCATATGCTAAGGTCACAGCAAGATAACTTGAACCAAAAGTGTGAAATGGAAACTATTGCAGTGCAAAGTGGAGAAATAAAATGCAATATCTTTTTGTGAGATGTTAACGGTGATATATTTACAAAATGAACGGCAAAGGTCATTCTCTATCCAAGAAGTATAAAGTTTAGCACAAGCTAATGTTATTCATAAGGATAAAGCATCATTGTGTAGCACAGGCATGTGTCTGGTACAGCAGCTATGATCAACTGGCTAATGGAAATGAAACTCCAATCCTTCAGTTGCCAGATTAGTCCCGGGTGAGTCACAACACTTCCTCCACACGTCACAGCCTCCCCCAGAGACCAGACTGATGCTTATCTTTCATCTTTTCACTCTTTAATCAGACAATCTTTCTTATATGAGCAATAAACTGTATCACATGTCCCGGAAAATATTTCCTTCACTACTCAAAAACAGCAGAGGGAACAGAGCGTGTTTGAGAGAGCGCTTATTCGCCACCTTCAGGTGTACAGGCGAGGGTTAAATGCACTATCCAACAGAACAAACGTGAAGTGACGTCTGGAGGAGGCGACAGACACACTAACACACGAGAGAAACCGAGTGCAATAGCTGACCTTTGTTCAAAGGAGCTATCCAATCTGTTTCCACTTTACCTAATTAGAAAAAGCCGAGGGATTTTTAGTGTGCACAGTGTTAATGGGAAACGGCTCGCAGGTGCTAATTAAAAGACAAAAAAGGAGCACTTAGGTATCTCTGCCTATTAATCTATATATTCATCCATCACTAACTTCTAAATGTTATCTCACTTAAAAAATGCACACTTGTACAGCGGTGCTAAATATAGTAAATATGTTTTTTTGTTTGGTTTTATTTTTTTATTTTAAAATGTTCTGTGCGCGTGATCTTAACTTAACTAATATGTGTAAATAAATAGGTTTCATCCCCACCAAAAGGACACACTTAACTGTGACAGGTCTGTGTGTATTACAGGGTCTGGAGTTTGTCAGACCGGACAGTCTGCTAATTTAAATGTTTGTTTTACAATACAACCTTTTCCTTGTGAAGGATAAAGCTAAATACAGTAATTAACCGCGGCTTTACAAGTTTGGCTCAGGTGTGACTTCTGCCCTTGAGGTGGCATATATATTAATTTCCTCTTTGATTCAAAGTACAAAGGAGACAGAAGTTAGCCAGCGCTATTATGACAACCGGTACAAACAAACGTGATTTAAAGGCATGGTCAGTCATTCTTGCTAACGTCGAGCTCAAATCAAAACAGTATTGCTCCGCCGTCCTCTGCGGCGGGGCTTCACACATGGAAATGCATTGTGAAGCAAAGCGTAGTGCTATCACTTTGTTGGTACGAGCGGTGTGCGCGGCTTTGTTTATGTTACAGAGCCAGGGCTGTGTGGAAGTATCAGATTATTTTCTCAACACGCGCAGAGAACAGTAAGATAGCAAAATACAATGAGATATTTGTTAAGTTTTACCAAAGGTTTATTATCTTACAGTACATTTAGCTTGCAAGAGCTGGCTATACCTTTGAACAGCATCTAACTCTAACCCTACAAAGAACCAGCAAGCTAGCAAGGATTTTATAAATTCAACATGTATTTTTCTATTTTATTTAACCTTTATTTAAAGTATTTTGACAATAAGTCAATCATTCAAAGGAACAGGCCACATACTGTATACAACATTTTAAAAACAACAAACAGTACTACGGGAAATGCACAACATTAAAATACTCAAAAGTCAGATAATGGCATAAATTCTGGAGGTCTGCATTCCTGAAACATGAGCACACCAAGGACTCATTAAAACCTCTCTGGTGTGTGGTCAGCTCCCAGGGGCTGAAGGGGGGGGCAACAGTAGCCAGGGGAGACAAATTGGCTTTCTTGACCTTGGCTTTTCATTCAGCTCTCACAACAGCCCCCACCACACCCCTCCACCACACACACACACACACACACAGAGCGCCCTTCATGCAGATATCAAAACATTTGCTTAAGTACAAGTATAATTATTGTATAAAGTAGCTCATATTAAATGTACTCAGAGAAAAGGTTACTTACTTTTTAACAGTGACGTGGTCTTGCCTGTGTAAGGCTCTACTTACTTACTACTACATTTGGGAGCACATGCACCCCTTAGTTTAAATATTTAGGAGAGCAGACAAAGATTTGGGAGCACAGTTGAAAATAAGGACAATATTATTATGTATGTGTCACAATTATGCAACACTTTTGAGCAAACTGCATTTTTAATAAACATAGGATAATTTAAATATTATACAGATAATTCTAATAACTTTCTATTTAAATTATTATGTAAAATGATCATACTGTACTAAAATATCTGATTATATGTGACCACCTATGTAGCTTCATTGAGACTGAATGCTAAAAACAGGTTTCTACCATATCACTGCCCACAGAGAAAATATAAAAGATGGCTAGAGAGAATCCAACACCCTCATCTCGAGCTTGAATTGTCCGCAGGCATTGTTTAACCATTTGGTTTGAGTCTGGCTGAACAAACGATAGTGGTATCAGTTTATTTGTTAGCCTTAGCAACAGGGATGATAAGATAGCCAACACGGCAAAATGTTCACTAGTTGAAACCAGTTTGGCTTAGTAGTAATGGTAAAATGATAACAAAATGTACGTACACGCCCCCAAACAAAACATACTTGCAGTAAGTAAAAGTAAAATTACAGATTTGAATAATGCGTACTTTAAAAAGTACAAGTACACAAAACAACGACTCAATTACCGTTAGGCGAGTAATTGTAATTTGTTACTTTCCACCTCTGGGTACACACATTAAATAAACCACAACTGTTGTCATCATTGGTCCCAGGTCTGCAGAGAAACAGCAGACTTGCATGCTCAAACACAAACACAGAATGCAACTGGTGGCTGAGATCTGCAGTTATTTAAGTACTTATGCTCATCGTTGTCGCTATTACACCCATATGCCATGAAAGACTAAATCTTAATCAGATGAAAGACATGTGTATATATAGCCTTACAGCTATGGAGGCCCGACCTTTGGCTGGAGCTGTGAGCGATGGCGTCCAGTGACAGATATTGGAGAATAACGACAACAGGCAAATCTAATTGCCCCACTGTGCACTGCAGCACACCCTTGCAGAGCAGCGTTTAGCTTGAGAGGAAAGATATCCCGCGGAGTCGACTGTCCGCACTGCACTACATTAATGCTCCGTTCTCATATAATCACCTGAGAGCTCTTCATCTTGTGGGGAGCATCTCCGAGAAGCTCCCCAGTGACAATATTTCATAATGTGATACACACCGCTTCAGTTGTCGCCTGTCTCCATATCGATTCTGTCGAGCGGTGAACATATGGAATACGACAGCCTGTCACAAAATCATAGCTATGTTGCCGCTAAAAGGCCTACTAATGATAATAACCACAATCGATAGGGAGGGCAGATCGTACAGCTCACTCACTACCTGAGGCGAAACAGTCATGTATGACACTCCTGTTACTGTGATTTTATTTGGGATAGGGGTGGGGGATGGCATGTACTGCATGGAACTGGGAACTGTGTTTTTGCTTGGTCTTTTACGTGTTTTGTTTGCTGTATGATTCAACGTGTGTTCTGGGAATGGGGGAATAGCAGTACATGTACAGTAACCCTAAATTTGAGTCAATTGTGTGCTCCACTGTACACATGTTTTCATGACTAAACATAGGCCTCTGCCAACTGTCCGTGTGGTGAATGAGTCGTGCCTCACAAATGTAGTCTTGTAAAAAGAAAATAAAGGAATAATAAAACTAAAACAACAATGAAGTAGAAGTCTAAAAATCTAATCAATGCAGAAAATCTGTTGTAAAATAAATAAATAATGGATTTAAAAATGTAAAACATGTTGTAAAATAAATGGAAAAATAATGACAATAAAAATGTTAAATAATAAAATAAAAAATATATCAATAAAGAGAATATTTCTACATTTCTTGCGGCCCTGTAGATGACCACCTATACTGACCTATCAGGGTTGGAAGCGTTGTTAAAAGTCAGGGCAGAAATACAATCTAGCATCGAAGGCAGGGTTAGTAATTTTAGCAAACTCTTGCTAACTGAGCTCAAATTAAAACAATATGCCTCCGCAGCATCACCCCACTCTCTGAAATGCATTGTGAAGCAAAGCGTACCATACTGCCACTTTGTTTATGCTCCTATTTACAAAGTCAGGGATTTGTAGAAACACCACGTTTGTTTTCACAGAGAACGGTAAGATAGCGAAATGTGAGGAGAGATTTGATGAATTTGACAAAACGTGCTTACAATTAGCTTACAACACACAGCTGACGATACCTTTAACACCAGCGCTCTCCAGTACTCTGACTAGACAATTCACGAGGACTGAATCAGAACTGTAAATAAGTTACTAAGTAGGTTAGTTGGCCTATTAAGTTACAGTTCTGTGTGATCTGCACTGTTAAACCGTCAAACAGCTACATGTCATACAGATTAAAGACAGGCTTAGTCATTATCAAGAGCACTTGCTAAACTTCGAGCTCAAATCAAAACAAACTCCATCAGAAGCTTTGCCCCCACATTGAAATGCATTGTGAAACCAAGAACACACAGAGAACGGTAAGATAGCAAAATGCGAGGAGATATTTGGTGTGCGTTTACTTAAGGAATTAAACGTTTTAAAACATCTTAAGCCCTAACCACCATTGTCATTGTATAATCTTATGTGCTCAAATGTGGAATTGTATGACGATTTGGGTTTGAAAGACAGGATTGTACAAAAACAACTGGGGAAAATTAAAAGGGACATGTTTTTTTTTTATTTTGTCCGATAAAGAGGCATAAAGGGAGCTTCACACTGAGATAGTTGCTCTAAATGAAATAACTGCAGGTTGCATGTTGCTTTGCATTTGTATTTAATTTTAATTAGTGTTCTGGAGACATCTTTTATCAGGCTGACACTAATCTCCTCTCTTTGAGCTCTCTCTCTCTCTCTCTCTCTCTCTCTCTCTCTCTCTCTCTCTCTCTCTCTCTCTCTCACCACATCTCCTTTCTAGTCAGATTTTATAATACAAGCTCACAGCCAGAGGAGAAAGAAGAAAAGATTTTATGGAATTGTACAATTTGTCTGATATCAAGGTTATCAAAAAAAGCAATGAATACGGGACAATTCCAAAGTCCCATTTCATTTCAGACAAAAGCCATTACCGCTGCTTTTTAATTGCATTTTCTGAGGGGTAAAGTTGATAATTAATTTTGCTCAAGGAGACGAGAAAGCGTGCGGAAGGGAGAACCAAGCGTTTACAAAGACGTTAAATAGTGTTATTTGCCTTCAGTGATGGAATAATGACTCCTTCATGTCTGACTGACTGCAGCATAATATTCTACCACCACAGAAATATGAGAATGCTTTCTATTCTAAGTAATGTTCTTTTACTTTAATGTGTATCACTTCAAACGATACAGTATTGCTTTGAAAAGAATAAGGAAAGTCCATTTCCGAATAGATTTTTAAAATCTAACCACAATGACAGAAGATTAAAATAAATCGATAACAACACTTATTCTGAACAGGACTCATTTGGACATGCATACCACAACAGTAACCCCCCCCCCCTTCCCCCAACCATTGTTAGCCAGCGAGTTTATTGGCTGGGAAGCCAAGCCACACTGGACATCAGCTCAAACCACCAACGACAGGACACAATAAGATGCAGCGTGGACCAATCAGGGAAGGCTACCTCTGCTCCGTTGGGGCCCCTAGCTCATGTCGTCTTATCCCGGGCACCAAATAAAGGAATCAATAGCAGCCCTATATGGAGGGTGGCTGGACAGTGTTGCCATGGCGCTGGATGTAGCAAATTAAAGCCATCAGATGATTTTTTTTCCACCAGACTGCAGCACAGAGCCGACGCCAGCTAACGGCCCTGTCAATCAGCTTTGCTCCTCCCCCTCCTCCATCTCCTCTTCCTCTTCCTCCTCCATCTCCTCTTCCTCTTCCTCCGCCATCTCCTCATCCCTTCTTTCAACTTTGTTCCAGTTCTTTCCCCTTATTGGCCTTTGATTTCTTTTCTTTTTGCTGGTCCGGTCTCAGTGGTACACATACACACACATGCACGCACACATGCACGCACACACGCACGCACACACGCACGCACACACAGGCACGCGGACGCACACGCACGCAAGCATGCACGCGCAAACACGCAGGCATGCACACACTCATACGCACGTATACGCACGCACACACGCACACGCAGACACACACGTACTGCAAACCTAGACGCACACGTTGTTCCGCCCTGATCTTCATCATCACTGAGCTTCATCATCACTGAGCTTCATCATCACTAATCAACTGTTTAAAAGACCTGGTAGCCTGCATGATGCCCTCTGAGCCGCAGCCTGCCGGTTCTAATCCGTATTGACCGCCTTGCTGCCTGTAAGAAAGGCACTTACTCCCCCATCAGGAAGTTTTATCTGAGGTACATTTGCGAACATGTTCAAACAGTTTTCCGTTTGCTTTGAGTTTGCCGCAAACGTTTCCTTCAGTCTGCCGAATTTGAACGCACCTCTGGCATGCGTTTATACTCGCACGTTTTACAGTATATGTCTATGCTATGAGTGTTCCTATGATGCAATGCATTGTGGGGGACATATTGAGTCCAGGCCTGCGCTCCTGCAGAGGTGTGACCTATAGTTACCCTATAGTTACCCTACCACAGCCTTGCTCTGAGGCGACTGCCCTGAGCCAGGGAATACTGGCTGCTAATTCACCAAGGGATAGTCCTGCCCCATCTGATCACTGTCATTCCCTGTAAGTTTTAGCTACAGGACACAGTATTAACTGTAATTTAGGAATGACAGTACAGTACGTGTCAATGCATTCAATATGTATTGTGCGGAGGGAATATATTGACAGTTTATACATTAAGTCTTGTGTCCAGAGCTGGAAATTATAATACCACCAAGCATCAGTGGGCACCAGTCATGTTATATATAATCTCTTTATGAAGCAAAAGAGATTGCAATTGCAAATGTCACCATATCATCAATCCAATCGAGAGGCAGTTAGCAGCCCAATGTTTAATTGGTGACTTAAGGCTTTAAACCCTAAGAAAAGATTATGGAGTAGGCACGGTGCATGGCTGACATGCACTGACCTAAATGCATCACTCCCAAATTATTTCCCTAAGTGTTTTCTTCAGTCGCACAATGGCAAATTATTTGCTGTGTTTACTGTACAGAGTAAAGCATTTCAGGGAAATTAGCTGGGAGGAAAAGGGTTAATCCCCTCTGTCCTGTCCACAGTAAAAACAACTAGCAGGAGGACATGACGAGCACTACAGCTTACATTTAAACATAAAAAGCTGCTTAAAGTGTACCTGCACCCCAGCTGTGAGCCTGACTCCACCTTTAAAGTGTAGCTGCACCCCAGCTCTGAACCTGACTCCACATTTAAAGTGTATCTGCACCCCAGCTCTGAGCCTGACTCTGCCTTTAAAGTGTACCTGCACCCCAGCTCTGAACCTGACTCCACCTTAAAAGTGTACCTGCACCCCAGCTCTGAGCCTGACTCCAGCTTAAAAGTGTAACTGCACCCCAGCTCTGAGCCTGACTCCACCTTTAAAGTGTACCTTCACCCCAGCTCTGAGCCTGACTCCGCCTTTAAAGTGTACCTTCACCCCAGCTCTGAGCCTGACTCCGCCTTTAAAGTGTACCTGCACCCCAGCTCTGAGCCTGACTGCAGCTTAAAAGTGTAACTGCACCCCAGCTCTGAGCCTGACTCCACCTTTAAAGTGTACCTTCACCCCAGCTCTGAACCTGACTCCACCTTTAAAGTGTACCTGCACCCCAGCTCTGAGCCTGACTGCACCTTTAAAGT
>JAODUK010000008.1:276380-309693 GCA_027564635.1 Typhlichthys eigenmanni
CCCCCCCCCCCCCCCCCCCCCCCCCCCCCCCCCCCCCCCCCCCCCCCCCCCCCCCCCCCCCCCCCCCCCGATCGATACACTAGCTGCACGAGACTCCCTTCAATTATAAATAGCGCTATAGCCTGTTAATACCACGTATTAATAACAGTAAACGGTATAGCGCACAACGCTATAGCCTGTTAATACCACGTATTAATAACAGTATAGCGCACAACGCTATAGCCTGTTAATACCACGTATTAATAACAGTATAGCGCACATCGCTATAGCCTGTTAATACCACGTATTAATTAATAACAGTATAGCGCTGCGCTATAGCCTGTTAATACCACGTATTAATAACAGTATAGCGCACAGCGCTATAGCCTGTTAATACCACGTAATAACAGGCTATAGCGCACAGCGCTGCTATAGGAGGGGGCGAAAAGTTTGATCTCACACCACACACGCACATACACGCACGCACACACACACACACACACACACACACAGAGAGAGCGAGAGAGAGAGAGAGAGGGAGAGAGAGAGAGAGAGATGAGAAAGAAAACGAACGATGTAACTGAGTTGAAGCAGAGCCAAAATATAATATAATAATATAAAATATATAAACAAAATAAATTAATTAATATATAAATATATTTATGTTTTTTATTGTAATATGAAAATGTAAATGATGGCGTCAGACATCCACACATGCACATTCCACTGGAGCAGTAGGCGTTTAGAAACGAGGCCCAACTTTATAGATATTTAACATATTTGTTTGTTCCAAATGAATGTTTTTACCCCCACCCCCACCCCCCCACAACCCACCCCCCCACCCCCCTTCACAATCCACGCAACGAACAAAAGACAATCTCCAAAGGAAAGAACGAACATCTGTTTATTTGGTACAGGATCACAAATACAAACAACAAAACTAAACACATTGGAATATTAAAATCGCATGAACTTAATTCAATTGCTGCTAATGCTAATACTTAATAAATAAAACAATCAAACGCCACGACGCGTTGAAATGCGAACATGCCCAGAAATACATCACTTAAATGCGTGGGGGATCATAATTAGATAGATACACTTTCAATCAGAATATGAGTCCGGCATGCAGTTAATGCATGTGATGTGCTACGTGTGTGTGTGTGTGTGTGTGTGTGTGTGTGTGTGTGTGTGTGCGTGCGTGTGTGTGTGTGTGTGTTCCTCCTGACAGTAATGGTGTAGGCTACATCCTAGTGGCCGCTGTAAGAAATGGGCTGAGCCTTCTCCTGGGGTTTACAACACGCACACACGCACATACGCACGCACACACGCACACACACACACACGCACACAGAGCGCGGTACAGCGTCAAGCCTGCAACACTCCGGGCTCCGGGAGCGACACGGCCGCACGAGACCCTCCCGACTTGCCAGGGTAGCATGTACACGTGAAGCAGAAGAGGGAAGTAATGGAAAATGAATCCGTCTCTCCGGTGCCTAATACTAATTTACTCATTTACTAATTCTTCAAATTAAAACACTTTGCCGACCGTCCCGGGAGCGTGCTTGTAGCGGGATCTGGCATAGTCTGCGCCGCCCCAGGGAACGAGCGCTTGCTTCCTACTTCACCTTCAAGCCATGAACACTGACGCCACGTTTCGGAAGAGTGACTTTTCCTCGACCGAGCGAACCTCATCGTTTTACCTGTACACGTTTGAATACGCGGACACCGGCAGTTTCTATGTTGGACATAAAGACTCGCGACAAAAGTTGCGACGGGGAGACGAATCCGTATTTTAATACCGGGGGAAACACTTTCTTATGCCAATAACTTTTGGTCGACAGACCCACTTTAGACATTCTCACCGTGAATAGCGGAACGGCAGCATTTTACATATAAAAAAGAGATTTACCATCAACAAAATAAAAGTTTGTATCTGCAGTACACCAGAGAGCGTCTCAGCGAAGCTATCCTTCAGCTTCACGATCCTGCAGGAGTCAGGACGGGACGGGACGGGACAGCGAGTCGTTACCTCCGGAGACGCCGCTGGCGCGATCCTTTCTCCTCGCTATTGCAAAAAAAGAGACACGTGCCAGGATCACACAGATATTAGTTATTACATTTATAAATATTTACACGAGGAATCGAGACGCCGACGCGTTTTGTTGGTCGCTCGCGAAGCTCCGGACCCCCCAGAGGGAGGGGGGGGGGGGCGGAGAGAAAGACGGGAAGAGGAGGTCGGAGGAGTGCTGGAGGACTTTGGAGGAGTTTCGGAGTAGGCGTATAGTGGCAAGAGAGGGAGGCAGTCGGTCCAACGGCGAGGCAGCTAATTGCTCGGTCCGTCCCTCATTAGCATATCTGGACCAGAGCCAATCCCTCACGAGCACCCATTCATCGCCATGCATTATTCACTATCATAATTATACTCCGACATGCGCAATCCACACAGCAACACCAGCTAATTTCCGTCGTCATTTTTTTTTTTTTTTTTTTTTTTTTGCTCCCAGACTATTTGTGAACATTTTTCCCGTTCCTCTGACCGCTGATGTTCGGGCTACGCACGCCCGCAGCCCGACAGGATGTCCCGACGCAAACAAGCCAAGCCTCAACACCTGAAGTCCGTCGAGGAAGAGCAAATCGCCGGCCTGATCTCTGAAACCGGTAAGAAACACAATACCCGCCTAGATTAAACAAATCAAGCTTTATACAAATCTCCATCGAGACATCGGGTCATGTTCACGTTTAGTAACGATTAGTCTTTCATAGAAATCGGCTGACTTAAGGTCTAATATAAAAAATAACGTTTATTATTAATGTTGTAATGTAATTCATGTTGTAACTAATTGTAAGTTAGGCAATACTTTTGGGCTACTTTTTTTACCGATGGAAATGAGAAGCTGCAGCTTATCTGCAGACTAGTTATAGTATTTAATATATCGGTTTCTATAGGCTAGTAGGCCTGTACCTGATAATTATTTAGTAACCACATTTAATGTATTATTTGAAATGATATTTTCCAAACAATTGAAATTATTATAACACTCACTTTTTTGTTATTATCCTTAAGTTACTTGAAACGTGTTGACTCCCAAGATTTCACACGCGCGCGAGTCCGAAAATAATCGCTACACACGCACACACACACACACACAAACGCACACACACTTTTTTGTATATATATATATATATATACATATAACTTATCATGCCGCAGTTTTGTCTCTAAACATTTCATCGGTCTACAGCACGTTTATTAGGAAGACAGACTTAATGTTTTTCCTTTACAGGCCAGCCTCTACTGTTTTGTTTTCCACATTAACACTGAATTTCCTTACTTATATATAGCACTTATATAAAGTATAAGAACGCTGGTAGCCTGAACAGTGACACTTCATGGTCTTTACGACGATGATAACGATAATGGATAAAGATCATTTTAATGGTATAAATAACTAAATATGTAACAACGTGAAAAACGTCCATGTCTGTTATACAATTTAACAGGAAAGATCCAGGATGCGAAATCTTTTTTAGATCAATTTTTTAAATGATTGCTGATTTAGTAGCTACATATAAATAATATATATATAAATAACTTAATTTCTATCGATCGATTTCGTAAAACATTATTTTATATGTTTTTGTCATTTAGGCCTATTAGCAGGTGGAGATTTAGAACACATACATTCAAATAAAGCCTTTAAATGGGTTCGTATTAATAACATAATTCGCGGTAGAGCCTACTGTAGTCTACAATCTATGATTTATGTCTTATTCAAAAAGTAGCCGAATATATTTTTTAATTATCCATATTTATTCTGTCATAGCTAGAAGGTAAATGTGCTTTTACATATATTTTCTATAGCCTATACTGTCTCAAAGCAGGCTTTATGCAACACGAACTGCGTTAATTGGCACTATTTCTTAAATTTCAAACATGAATTTAGTAATAATTAACAACCTTTAATGTGTAGTCACTTTCTATCTGTGGCATATTGTATTTTCTATGCTGTTGGATGTAATATTGTCATTTACACAAACATATCAGATGGTTGTATTCCTTCCTGTGGCCTAATTGCATTCTGATAAATTAATTAGCAATTCATGTTATAATTTTAATGGTATTTTAACTGAATATAACATGCACATTTCATATACAGTACCTGATAGTTCCTTGGTGTGGACATGTATTCAAAATAGTGAGTTTATTACGCCCATACCACTACAGAAGCGCGCAGCTTGTGTACGTGTGCTGTATGCGTGGCATATTTCCAAGCATTAGCGTAGCATACCGTTTGCTTGTGTCAGGACAGACGCTGAACAATGACAGGACTTTGGCAGAAGACTGCACGCCCGTACACACAACAACCACCGCCATCACCTGAAGACACACCTTGTCAATACACATGCACGCACGTGATGGAATGTGATACAGTATAACAGTTTCCGTTTGCGAGGATGTGGCTCCGTGGCCGATTCTGCCCCGACGTTATTCATTTGCATGTTTAAATTGTCCGAGGGTTGTTGGGGATGAGCTGCGTCCCTTTCATGTACCTCTTTGTCGGTTGACGCTCACAGTGGACCACCTGCAGTGTTTAACTTGCAGGAGACAAGTGTCATGGAATCTGTTGCCACGTATGAATGATTATAGTACATATCATTCAATATTGTTGTAGATAAAACGCAAATGATCTTACTGTAGATTAAGGATAACCATACTGCTTCATCTGTTATGATATGTATTTTAATGTATTTTAATTCATTATGAACTTTGTATTTTAAGTACAGTATACGGTAGTTTACACCTGATGTTCTGACCATGAGAAGATAAAACTTTGCCAACATCTGGCTCTCACTTTCCTCTCACTCACTCCCTCTCACAGTCTCTCTCTTTATCTGTACCTCTACAGTATGGCTCACACACTCAGTCACTCTCCTCTCTCTCCATTATGCTCTCCCCCTCTCTCTCTCTCTCTCTCTCTCTCCCCCCTCCCTCTCTCTCACTTTCTTTCCCAATCCATCTCTCTCCCCCTCTCTCTCCCCTCCTTTCTCTTCCCTCTCTCCCTCTCTATCTCTCGCTCTCTTTCAAACTCTCCCTCTTTCTGTCTCTCTCTCTCTCACACTCTTCCTTTTTCTCTCTCTCTCTCTCTCCCTGTCTCTCTCTCTCTGTTCCTGCTGGCCTGAAGGCCGCTCGCCCGAGGGTGTGTGTGTGTGGGGGGGTGCTGACTTAACCTCTGCCTGGTTTGACAGTCGGCATGCTGCTCAAAGCACAATTAGAACACGTGTGCCGGTGACCTTGGCAACGGGGCTTAGCCGTGTCCTAGAAAGTGTTAACAGCTTTCATCTCCCTGAGGGGTGTGTGTGTGTGTGTGTGTGTGTGTGGGGGTGGGGTAAAGCAGGAAAGATTACATCCTTTTTAATTGTTAAACACATTGCATTCGCAATTAAGTCATTTTTCATTCATCAAAAACAATGTAATATTCCGTTCAGCTTTATTGGCGACACTGTGATTGAATATTCATGTCAGTGTTTTGTCTTTACACACACAGATGCATTTTCACGCTTGAACAATGTAAAAACAATGTTAAACCCATATTAAAGGAAACTGTCATTTATTTTGAATCAAAGTTTTCCATGCACCATTATCACAAGGCCTTCGTGGAGAGAAGGGACAAGTGGGATGATGTCTACCCACTGATCACCGACACACACACCCACGCACGGCCTATGGAACTAACTCAAACATGGCCGCCTCTTAATTACTGGCCTGCACTTAGCACACAAACAGCATTTATAGTGTTCTGTTGTTTAGGTGGGCGGACAGGAGAAACATACTGTACGTATTGTTTCAAGTTTTGACCCAAAAGATGGAAATGTTTAGAGACGCTAGATTTGTTATATAGAGGGCTAAACCCTTATTGAAGCTAAAATAATAGAATCAGATGACTGGGGTTGTTGTTAATATTGCATGTGGTGCTGAACATTGTTTATATGTAAACATACAATGCTATGAACGCTAACAGACAAACAAATTGCATTTATTAATGTTTTGACCGCTACATAAGCAATAGCAGTAGTTTGCCTATCTATCTATCTATCTATCTATCTATCTATCTATCTATCTATCTATCTATCTATATATCTGTATATCTGTATATCTGTGTGTCTGTCTGTCTAATGTGCCACTCTAACCTCTTCACCCTATGCCATGCTAATGTACCATGCTAACCTCCCACGACAACAGGCTTTGCTAATCTACAGTATAGCACTCTAACTAGTTGAAGAGTGTGGGTATTTTTGGAGATAACTTTTCACTAGCAGAAAGATACACATACAAAATAATAATGTGTTGAACACTAAAAGACAAAATGGGGGAGAAGTGGCGCCCATTACGATAGATAAAGTCATTATTTGAGATATTCCCACATCGCTGGCCCTTGCGTATCTCTTTGCCTTTCACCTCCATTTTCCCTGCGATTCTTCCTGGAACCCGTGGCCAGACATGTCAAGAGAGGACAGGCCATGTCAATCAAACACAGGATTTCTTAAGTTTTTAAATATTGGCTTTACCATGCTGGCTTTTCATTGTGGTAACAATGTTACTGATATTTTATGTATACACATTTCTCTCTCTCTCTCTCTCTCTCTCTCTCTCTCTCTCTCTCTCTCTCTCTCTCTCTCTCTCTCTCTCTCTCTCTCTTTATACAGTATGTATGTATATAGAGTATATGTATGTTTGCTTAAATACATTTATCGTATGTATGTATGTATGTATGTATGTATGTATGTATGTATGTATGTGTGTATGTATGTATGTATGTGTGTATGTATATGTATAGTATGTGTGTGTGTGTGTGTGTGTGTGTGTGTGTGTTCTTAAAGTGAATCTGGAAATTGTTAAGAATGGAGAATGTGTAATTGCTCGATATGTTTCTCAATGCATGCACTGTGGCTTTCCCATCGCGCATGGAAAGCATGAATACCTCGTCTGATATAATATGTCAGATTAGCGGTTTCAGTTAGCATGCCAAAGATTGCTGAGCGAGATAGCTGATATTCGCAGATTCAGAGTCAACAATCCTCCTATTGAAACGCTGAGGCTCGTATTAGCATCTGTGTAAAGAAGACGACTCTTAAAGAAATGAAGAACAGGTTGGATACCACACACACACACACACACACACACACACACACACACACACACACACACACACACTATCTAAATAAATCTAATAAAATAAAAAATAATAAATAAAAAAAAAAATAAAAAATAAAACATCACCTTATAACGGCAGTGTTTCAGCTCTACTGTGAATAAAATTGTCACTATTGTGTGACATCCTGAGAGTGTATTTGAACACTTTCTATAATGTAAGTTTGTTGTACAAAGGTGATTTAACAGTAATACAACACAAATAAAACACAAACATTTTTAATGTATGTAATATATTAATTACTAAACAAATATTGAGTCAGAGTAGAAATGTAATGTAATGTAATGACGTCGCTTTGTTTTAATTGATGCAGTAATAAATACAATTTGTATTTCTATTCACTATTATAATTTTTTATCCATCACATTTACTGGCAAAAATGTGTGAAACATTTTTGGAATTATTAGGAAATATACAGTATATTATTATAATTTATTTAATAAGGAGGGCCTGCTTTAAATCACTTGCTTATACAAATACAAACAATTCAACATCTGGTGTGAGCGACATCGTGTTAAGGCATGTGTGTTTAACTTGTTTGGCCTGCGTTGTGTTTTGTGTGGGTGTGTGTGTGTGTGTGTGTGCGCGTGCATGCGCGTGTGCGTGTGTGTGTGTGTGTGTATATGTGTGCACGCGTGTGTGAGGTCATTGGCATGAAAAGACTCCACTTCTGTCTGAATAAGCGGGGTTGACAGTAATGACATTCTAATAACCAATCAGCTCAACACAATGCCTTCTCATTTGGGCTGACCTTTGACCCTCAATTATGTAAATGAATCATGCTGGCCGCATGCTTGGATAAGGAGATTTGTGCCCCGTTGTCACGTGGGGTGTTGTACCCTTTCCGTTGGCTCAGTGTTAGCATAATGTCCACCAGGCAAGGACACAGACAAGATGCTACAGTTCATACGTGTGACTTTACGACGCATGCAGGACCACGGTATCTTGTAGGCCTAGAAATAAATAATATAATATAATCATATGTTGCAAATGACATGTATACAGTATATAATATATATATATATATATATATATATATATATATATAAATGTTATATTTTAATTCTGATTAATTTATAGACAGCGTGCAATTGAGTTTGTAATACAAGCCTTTCTTTACTTTCTGCCTTAGTAAATTAAGGAAGACCCTGGTCGTATCACTGTTTCCGGCCATTAGCTATACGGTGACCTAATGATGTCACAATCATCGAGGCAGCCATTGGCTAAGCCCCATGAAATGCCCGCGTGCAGTGCCCTGTTCCGGTAAACCACTTGGATGTGTGGCGCGCAGAGAGATTTACGTTTAACGTTGCAGACTATGAAGGCCTAAAGGTTTCCAGTGAAACTGCTCTGCCCTCACCTCTAAGGTTAGCTGTTTTTGTTGAGTGTGTTAAACAGCAGCTTAAGACAGACGTATTTGGACAGGTATTTGTTGTATCTTCTATAGTATTTTCTATCCATGTTGCTTTGTATTGCCTATTACTGAGTGATGCACTCATGTCTGTGAAAAGTGGTATATAATATTTACTTAAAATAGAAAAATCTAAATTTGCAAACATACTACAACTTCCTTTAGTGGGTTTACACAGAATAATGTTGGGTATCGGGTTGCTCTGGGCCTGCTTTGTCTCCCAGGTCTGATTAGTTGTTAGCATACAGTAGCATGAATCTAGCATCTCATATTTGTATTAGTCAATGTGAAAATATGTTAATTAAGATATAATAATAATAATAATAATAATAATAATAATAATTATACTACTACTACTACTAATAATAATAATAATAATAATAATAATAATAATTCTACTAGTACTACTATTAATAATAATAATAACAATAATAATAATAATAATTCTACTACTACTACTACTAATAATAATAATAATAATAATAATATTTTTATTTCATTTTTTTTTTTAAATAATTTTAGATTTTTTGTAAATGTAAAACAAATTACCAGCATAGGTGTGTGGACCAAGACAGCAAACAATCCATGGTATTATCTGCAGCTGAGTTAATACACTTTGTATTTTCCTAAAATATGGAAGTGAATTGCATTGCTAAAGTACTACTCACACACACACACGCACACACACACACACACACACACGCACGCACGAACGCACACACACGCGCACGCATGCACGCACGCACGCACGCACACATACACACACACACCTGCATTAGGACAGTTTACATGAAAATAGTGAAAATAGTTTTAAGAAGTAAAATGCTTTTCCCCCTCTGCTACTGGAAACGTGTGCCACTGAAATATCAATACTACTAAAATATTCACGTACACGCAAACGCACACACACACACACACACACACACACACACACACACAGAAACACAGAATGAACTACATGCAGCAACGTCCTCAGCGTTAATCTTTCAGCTTGTTATACTGTACATGCTCTCATCTCGACACACACCTGATCAAAGCCATCCTCTTTGTTCATTGTGTGTGTGTGTGTGTGTGTGTGTGTGTGTGCGTGCGCGTGTGTGTGTGTCTGGGTACTGCTTTAGCAATGCTAAACGAAGCCGTTTAAAATGCAGGTGGATGTGGCTGGGCTGATAGCAGAGGAGACTCCTAATGCAGCCATCACCCAGCTGATTTGTACCCAACAGATGAGGCGCCTGTGAATTGTATGAAATATTGGAAATCAATGGGCTCTATGGAATTTCATTAAGCGGCAGTATCCACAATTGATAGGCCCTCATAATTTGATGGATTGCACAAAGAAAATTATTAGCTGGCTCTGCGGACACGGTGCGCGGACGCCACTGAGTCTTGAGGACTGGTGAACGGGGCAATTTGTTCAAAGTGGGAGGAAGAAGAAGGGGAAGAAAGAAAAATGAAAAGAATATTGATTCTGGTTATGTTAAAAGGAAGGGGGGGGGGCGGGTGGGTAAATATCAGAGGTTAAATCTTTGCCGAGCTAAACTGCAGGATGTGCGTGGCGGAGTCTCCATTGATTATGTATTCATTAATTCTTCTTGACCTCCCCCCCCCCAGCCCGCGGAGAAGTGCTGGAGGACGCCGACAGTGGCAACGAGAGCCGCAGTGGCAGCGAGGAGACGCACGTGTGCGAGAAGTGCTGCGCTGAGTTCTTCAAGTGGTGCGACTTCTGCGAGCACCTGCAGAGCTGCACCAAGAACCCGCTGGTGCTCATCGTCAACGACGATGAGGGTGCCCCCGCCGACGCCGACGTGCCCTCCCTCCTGCATTACGCCGGCGCCGCGGAGGAAGACCTCCTCCTCCACAACCCACTCCTCCTCCCTCCAACCGCGCCCCCGCACCTACCCATGTCTGCGCTTCCACCGCTGCCTTGCTCCCCGGCGCCCAGCTGTTGCCCCAGCGAGCAGGCCGACAGCGAGGAGCCGGCGGAGGGCGGCCGCAGCCCGCCGACCGAGGCCGAGGATGCCTTGGAGGTGAGCGGAGGCCCGGAGAGGGAGGACGAGCCCATGGAGCTGGAGCTCTCCCCGGGGAAGCCCCTGGACGCGGAGGAGGGGCGGGAGGAGGCATCGCCCGAAGCCCCGGACAACGACGACAGCAGCGGTGGCGATGGCGAAGGTTCTCTCCCGCCGCTGTGTGAGGCCGGCCTCGCACCCGTCGCCGGCTACGCCATGCCTAGCACCAACGTAACGCTGGAAACGTTGCACGGCACGCGGGTGGCGGTGGCCCAATTCTCCCAGAGCGTGCGGGAGGCAGCGGCGGCGGCCGTGGGTGGCGTCTCCTCCTCCCTGGCAATCCCTGTCATCCTGGACCAGCTGGTGGCGCTGCAGCAGCAGCAGATCCATCAGCTGCAGCTCATCGAGCAGATCCGCAGCCAGGTGGCGCTCATGAACCGGCAGCCCGGCTCGCAGCCACAGCCGCTCAACCTCCACGGCCTTCGCGCCGCCGGCGGTACATCCACCGGCAGTACCTCCGCCAGGAACCCCGAGTTGTCAGGCAACCCTTGCAGCAGCACCTCACTCCCAGCCCAGCTTCAGCTGCATGGCTTCATTGTCCCCCCAGTCCACCAGCTACCCATCAGGCTGCCAGCCACCCTCAGCGGGCCGACGGCCGGCTCTCTGTCCTCGGCCGTGGAGGGCTCCCTCTCCCACCACCACCATCACCACCACCACAACCACCACCACCACCAGTCGGCGCAGAATGGCACTGCTCTTCCATCCAGCTGCTCGGCCGCCTCCCACTCGTCCCCCTCCAGCTCGGCGGTCTTCTCCGCTCCCGTCGGCGTGGGGCTGGCGTCCCTGATGACCTCCTGCTCGTCCATGGCGACCGACGGCGGCGGCGCTAGCTTAGTGACTGGCGTCAGCGTCAGCGGCGGCGTGTCCACGCTGCCCCGGAGCAGCTCCGGCTCCTCCTCCAGCCCTCCGCTGCTCCATCACGGCCACGGCAGCTTGCTGGGCTCCACCTCTGCCTCAAATCTGCCGCTCATCCCGCACAGCTCCTCCAGCACCGTCATCTTCCCCAACCCGCTGGCCAGCATAGCGGCCACGGCAAACGCCCTGGACCCACTGTCCGCGCTCATGAAGCACCGAAAGGGCAAGCCCCCTAACGTGTCCGTGTTCGACGCCAAGCCCAGCTCCGAGGACCCGTTCTTCAAGCACAAGTGCCGCTTCTGCGCCAAGGTGTTCGGCAGTGACAGCGCCCTACAGATACACCTGCGCTCGCACACTGGAGAGAGGCCGTTCAAGTGCAACATCTGCGGCAACCGCTTCTCCACCAAGGGGAACCTCAAAGTCCACTTCCAGAGGCACAAAGAAAAGTACCCGCACATCCAGATGAACCCCTACCCTGTGCCAGAGTACCTGGACAACGTCCCCACCAGCTCGGGCATTCCCTACGGGATGTCCCTGCCCCCGGAGAAGCCCGTCACCACGTGGCTGGACAGCAAGCCCGTCCTCCCCACAATTCCCACCTCTGCCAGCCTGCAGCTGCCCCCCACACTGCCGAGCATGATGGGGGTTTTCGGGGAATCCCCGAGCCTCACGCCCCTCAGCAGGTCTCCCCAGAGGCCCTCTCCGCCCTCCAGCGAGTGCGCGTCTTTGTCCCCCAACGTTGTGACAGACTCCGGGCTGGCCGCCGCCACATCCCCGCCTCCCCCCTCCAGACCCGGCCTGCTCGGGGGCGATGTCCTGCCCCTCGTGAAGCCCGAAGGGGTTCACCTGCCCCCAAACTGCACCACCACCACAACAACCGATCCGGTAACTCAGGTGGTCTTCGCCACCACAGTCGCCTCCACCTCACCTGGTGGCACCCAGATAACGGAGACCAGCGCCGCAACCACCCCGGTCTCCCACCCGGTCCTACCGATGCTCTCGGACCAGTTTAAGGCCAAGTTTCCATTCGGTGGCCTGCTGGACTCTATGCAAACGTCCGAGACCTCAAAGCTGCAACAGCTGGTGGAGAACATCGACAAGAAAATGACCGACCCCAACCAGTGTGTGATCTGCCACCGCGTCCTGAGCTGCCAGAGCGCCCTCAAGATGCACTACCGCATCCACACCGGTGAGCGGCCGTTCAAGTGCAAGATATGTGGCCGGGCCTTCACCACCAAGGGAAACCTGAAGACCCACTTCGGCGTCCACCGCTCCAAGCCGCCGCTGCGGGTGCAGCACTCATGTCCCATCTGCCAGAAGAAGTTCACCAATGCTGTGGTGCTCCAGCAGCACATCCGCATGCATATGGGCGGCCAGATTCCCAACACGCCGCTGCCGGAGAGCCTCCGCGAGACGGACGCGGACCTCTCCTACGACGAGAAGAGCATGGACGCCATGAGCGGCTACGACGACGACGACGACGACGACCTCCTGGACGAGATGGAGCAGGCGATGGAGGACGAGGAGGACCTGAAGGAGGCCGAGATGGACCCGTGCAAGCCCTACTCCCCGGGAAGCCCGCCCCCGTCCTCCGTCATCTCCAGCATCGCCGCGCTGGAGAACCAGATGAAGATGATCGACTCCACCGTCAACATGTCCCACTCCTTTGGCCATAAACCTGGTCAGAACGGGGGTGGAGGCAGCAGTGGCGGTGGAGGTGGCTTTGGCGGGGACGGTGACTTCTTCTTCGCCAGCGATTCCCTGTCATCCGCAGTCGGCGACCTCGAATGCCGGAGCTTGGGGAGTCCCGCCCTGTCAGAGTCCTCCAGCGGATCCATGCAGCACCTTTCCCCAGCTCCCAGCCACTCGGAGAACCACAAGTCCCCCGTTGGCATCAACATCAACAACATCAACATCAACAACATCAACATCAACAGCAACAGCATTAACAACGTCAACAACATCAACAGCAACAGCATTAACAACGTCAACAACAGCGATGGTGTGTTGGTGACGGAGGACGCTCCGGTGAACAATTCGGCGGGAGCGATCGTGAAGTCGGAGAAGTCGGAAACACCGTCGCCGCTTCCCGCGGGGCCCGAGGGCTCCGGGGCGCTGGACCTGACGGCCCCGCAACTCAGCAGACCACCCCACTACATTAAGGAGGAGAGCCCGTTCAACATGCTGTTCCTCAGCAGAGACAGAGGTATGTGTCACATCGACAAATATGTGCATTTTCATTGTCACTGCTAATGTCATTGTTAGTGTGACATTTATTTAGATTTTTTCTGTTGAAATAAATGTTTATTTAGAGCATTTATAGACACTTGTAAATTGTCATTTCAATTACACATTATCCATCCATCCAATTAAATACATCCATCCATCAATCAAAATCTGAAATTTTAATACATTTGTTGTATATTTCCATGCTGTTAAAAATGTAAAATTGCATGCAAAGAGGCGTGCCAAAACCATTCAACTACTACAAGGTATTGTACTGTGCCTTGTGCTAATCACGTGCTAGCATAGACATCCCGCTGAAGCAGAGAGAGTAAAGTGAGAGGCGCCGACATAGATGACCTCCGCGTTTGATTCCGTTTCAGACCATGCATAGTAGATTTAGCTGTATTTGCACTAAGTACACTCGACCTCCTGAGCAAAATGCAGACGTGAGGTGACGCGCCCACTTAGCGTTAGACAGTTTTGCTCCCATACAGATGCATTATGTTGCTCCATCTTCGTTTGTACTAATATCTTAGTTTCCATTGTTGCTCCCATTGAGATGCATTACGTTGCCCCATCTTTCTTAGAAAATATTTGGTTCTACGTTTGGTCCCATAGAAATGCATTACGTAGCCCAATCTCTGCTATTGTAATTATATAAGTATTAACAAGATAGAGCATTGTAATGCATTTCAATGGAAGCGAAAACGGAATGCTTCCGGTCTCTTATTAAATGGGCATGTCACTAATGGCATTTTGCTGTGGTGGCTGACATAGGCAGCGCCCAGACAGCTAAATCTAACACGCATGGCCTGAAACAAAGTCAATGTACCCCAATACAGTTTGTTGCAAAAGTACCGTCGTTACCTCAGATTGATCGTAGGTGCTAGAATTAGTCTTGACGGATGGCTGCCAGGCTACACTGCATCTGGCATGTCAGGTTAATTAATAACCACCAGAGATAAATAATTGGCTTTGTTATGAATAAATCTGTAGAGCTCCCCATTGACTTGCATGGAACGCTGGGTCGATCTGGTCTGCGTAAAGGGTGAACCCTCCTATCTCTGTCATTCCAGTCTATCTGCTTTTGCTGAAGCTCTAGGGTGCATTCAGTATCGGCAAACAGTGGCAAACCTTTGTGGCGAACATGTTTGATTTTAACTTGAATTTTGTACGTTTTGAGTAAACATTACAAAAATATTATGTGCAAACTGTCACCCTTCGTCCGCCGTCAACGTGTCTTCGCAGAGAACCATCTCCCCAGGCTGTTTGCTTTGTGTTCGCAAATGTTTGCGGCAAACTCAAAGCCAAAGGAAAAATGTTCGAATACGTTTGCGAAACATTCGAAAAACCTTTGCCAATTCTGAACTCTGGTCTCTCGCAGGTCTGAGCGGCCCCAGCCTGGCTAGCACCGCCTCCAACATGATCAAGATGGAGATGAATGGCCACGGCCGGCCGCTGTCCCTAGGCGACGTCCCCCCCCACTTGCAGGCGGTGCCGGCCTCCGCGCCGCCCCGCTCCGCCTCCTCCGCGAGCCCTGGCTCGGCGCCCATGGCCCACGGGCCCATGCTAGCCCCGCCCCCGCCGCGCCGAACACCAAAGCAGCACAACTGCCACTCGTGCGGCAAGAACTTCTCGTCTGCCAGCGCACTGCAGATCCACGAGCGTACACACACCGGCGAGAAGCCCTTTGGATGCTCCATCTGTGGCAGGGCCTTCACCACCAAGGGGAACCTGAAGGTAAGGGGGCAGTTAGCATGCACAGTAGTCAAGACTTGCCATCTTGGTAAGGACAAAGGCCTTGTAGGCAAGACTGGCCACGTAACAGCCATCTTTGTAGTCCCTGCAGGCATAGTCTCAGCCTTTACCGTCCTTTTGCACTACGTCACATAAGCAACTGTGCTGAATGTCACAATGATGTCATGATACAATGTCACGATAATGTCACGATGATGTCATGATACAATGTCACGATGATGTCACGATGATGTCACGATGATGTCATGTTACATAGGCCCTTGTAAGCTTGACTGACTTTCCGGAAGTGAGGAATTCAATATTCATTGTCTGTTAGCATTGACACTTACGAAGTCTGTATCTGTTAATCCGATGCAACATTATTGCAGTGTTATATTTATTTTAATCAGTAACCGTCGTCTGCGTATCTAACAATATACAATACCTGAAAACAGCCAGAGTTGTGTTGGTAAGTCTACTCCTATCCTCTGTATAAGGTATAACATCAGTGCAACCACACGATTGGCTAAATACTTTAGGTTCGGCCATTTTACAGCGATTGGGTATTTTTGAGGGGAGGGGTGGGCGTTATAGAGCTTTCCATAGCGTTCTTATCAGCGGTTCTGCAGTCCGTCTCATCCATATAATGTCACTAATTGTTACAAAATATGTGGTATTAAATTACACACGGTGTAGTAGACCACATTCATTCAGTAAGATTGCTGGGCAACAGCATAGAGGCATGACGTCAGTCGATGATTTGTTAGCACTGAGTGTTGAGAAAACGGCAGACTATTAATGCAGATGCATCACTAACCCTGTTATATGCAAGCCGTTACGACCCGGCAGATGGTATTGGGTATCGTCTACGGGTATAATCCCTCCAAAGTAATTTACAATAATATTATGAATCTACTTAATCTATCTATCTATCTATCTATCTATCTATCTATCTATCTATCTCTGTCTGTCTGTCTGTCTGTCTGTCTGTCTACTGTATGCATAGTCTCGCAGAGCCAGCCTTTACTTATGTAAAGTCTGGGACACAGTGGTGACTAACTGCGTCAGTGCCCGCCTGCTTGACAAGTGAGATATTTTGATGGACATGCATGCATGATGGACGACCAACTACATTTAACTCAATGACCAAGTTGGCCGTTAAACTTACAATGAAGAATTTGTTGGAAAACTGAAAAACAGGACTCTGGAGGCTGTTAACAGGTCTTGTAAATCTGTAAAATGTTTTGCCTATGGTTACTGCTTAAAATAAATGTTTAATTACAAATTAGTAAATAAAGCACTGCACTAGCGTCGCACCGGAATTTACGGATACTACTTGTGAGTGACATGCCAACAGCCAATGGAAATTGACTATTACTTCCCGAAGGCCTGAGAGTGAGTCCTCTGTCGAGAGTAAACGAGTATGAGTATGTATCAGTTGTCACAGAGTTATTAGTGATGTAGTGCTAATGGACGGAAGAGGCTGGGACTACTGTATGCATAAGAAACGTCACCAAAAAAAAATCACATTATGCATATTAACTTTGTGTCGTGTACTGTGAATACTATATTCCATAACACAAATATAATATATTGTACATATAATATTAAACAGTATAAATAAATGAATGAATAAATAAATAATAGTGTGATGAGGAATGGTGGCTTGGCATGACTCAGATAGCACAGATGACATGAGCGCTCCAGTGCTTCTTGACCCTTGCTGACATAGCTGCCCTCCCCCCTCTCCCCCCTCCCTCCCCCATCCTCCCTCAGGTGCACATGGGCACACACATGTGGAACAATGCCCCTGCCCGGAGAGGCCGCCGCCTCTCTGTGGAGAACCCCATGGCGCTGCTGGGCGGCGACGCCCTCAAGTTCGGCGAGATGTTCCAGAAGGACCTGGCGGCTCGCGCCATGAATGCCGACCCGGGCTTCTGGAGCCAGTACGCCGCTGCCATCACGGGCGGCCTGGCCATGAAGAACAACGAGATCTCCGTCATCCAGAATGGGGGGCTCACCGCACAGCTGCCGCTGGGCCTGGCCTGCCCGGGCTCCTCGGGGGTGCCCGCCCTGGCGCCGCCCCCGTCGATGGACCGCATGCGTGCAGGAGGGGTGGGCGGGGCTAGCCCCCCCATGACGGTGATGGAGAAGGCGGGCATGGAGGGTGGAGCTGGGCGGCCGTTCTCCCGCTTCATGGAGGAGAACAAGGAGATCGGGATAAATTAAAAAAGACTGTTGCCCCTTCGTGTCACTCCAAGGTAGGCTGGACACAGATTCAGACCACGTCCCTCTCTCTCCACACGGGAGAAGGAGGTTTGAACTCCTACGTACTATATTATGTACAGATTAAGTATTTTCGTTTGGTTTTGGAGGTGTTTAGTATTGATTAGCTCTCCCGGCCTCCCTCATCCTCCTCGTCGTATTTCGCTCATACGAAGAAAACTTTGTCTCTTGTTTGAGAATATGTCGTCTTGCAAGATTTGCATGGTACTTTGGTTTGTTATCGGTATGTTTGCTCTAATGAACTCCTTTGAGAAGCCGTATCCTGTCTGGAGTCCCTTTTTGAAGAGGACTAAAAGATAAAAGGACAGAGGTTTGTGTAAAGTCTAAATGGTTACGTCTGGCCCCGGTTTGGCATCCCTGTTATTGCTCTGTTGAACCGAAAAGGGCTTGGTACAGAACTCAGCCGCAGTGTCCATGTGCTCGCCCTATTTTTCCTCTCTCTCTCTCTCTCTCTCTCTCTCTCTCTCTCTCTCTCTCTCTCTCTCTCACGAACTAGAAAACCTGAAAAAAATAAAAATAATGTTTGAACAATTTTAATCTTTACATTTAGTCTCCCAGCATTGTCTTATAATATTGTCCTGTGTCTTTAGTATTTATGATATTGACAAAAAAGCGGGTATACAAAAATATATTTAATGGCCCAAGCATTTTATTGATGCATTTTTTTTTCTAAAATGCAGGCTTCACTTATGAATATCTCTTTCAATAAAAACATGTTGTTTCAGTTAACAAAGAACAATTGTGACTGTTTTGTTTTGTTTTGTTCTTTTCGGACATCTGTTGAGAGGAAGTGTAAACTGGTACACCGTGGAGAGGAACGTAAACGTCCGAAGCTGCTATGATCACAACCCTGCTTTTAAACCTTTGTAAAAAAAAAAAATAATAAAAAAATGTTATACTTTCCAAGAAGTATCTATGTATAGAAATACAGACGAATCTAAAACAGGTATGCATATTTTGTATCACATAACAATACATCAACGAGTTGAGCATATTTGTCATGTTTGTGAATGCACTTTTTAAAACAAGACGTTTTGTCTGTGAGTTAGCGTTAACTAATGGATCCAGTGCTGTGTCCTTCTGGTTGCACTCCTATCGAGTCTGTGCAAACCATCAATCCAAGCCTTCTTAAATAAAACACCAAAACAGGTCGCCTGTGTTGGAATCCTTTTATTGCAAGTTCAAGTATTGCTTTTTTTCTATTCTTTTTTCGTTCTTGCTTATATTGGGGAAAAAAACTAAAACATTATTTAGTTTAATATAATATAGTTTAATATATTATATTTCATTTAGATTAATATAATATAAAATATGTACACATAATACATAAAGGGAATACCATATCTAATCAGATTTTTTATTTATATGTTTGATATTTTTGACTCATCGTGTTAATGCAAATATCACAATCACATTTATTAGAGAAATACATTTGAGAATAATTAGATATCCAATTGATTTAACAATGTTTAAATAGTCAACTGTGTTTAGACATCCTTCAAAAATGACATTTTTTTATTTTTGGAAGATCAAATAAACCCACTTGTCTCCTGGGACAGAGGTCAGATCTGTTCCCAAATTTAAACACGTTAATCCCAGCAGAACGCATAAAAGTATATTTTTGTTATGGGAAATTTGTTTCTGCCTGACAGGACACGTCATTAATCATGGGCTTGGGACAATTTTCTAGGTTGTTTTTGGGGGTATTTATGTCTTATTATGGAAAAGCAGAAAATGGTTAGAAAGTAATATAGTATTTTATTTTATTAATATTTTAAATATTTATTTAACCAGGAAGTACCCATTGAGAATAAAAACCTCTTTCTCTAAGGGAGACCTGGCCAAGATAGTGTGTGTGTGTGTGTGCGTGTGTGCGCGTGTGTGTGCGCGTGTGTGTATGTGTGTGTGTGTGAGTACCTGTGTGCATAATAGAGTCTGCAAAAATGTCTGTAAGTGTCTATAAAATAAACACATACAATACTAAGTAAGGTATGCTAATAATAATTATAATAATAATTAAGGTATACTAATACTACTATTATTATTATTATTATTATTATATAACCTAAAAATAGTATGGTATAATATTCAACTTCCTCATTAAAAGACAAAGTTGTTATATTATAAATGTTTAATAATGTATACTATATATATACTGTAAATAAATATGGGACCAATAAATAATACATCATAATTTATTTTACGCATACAACCACAACCTTTCTCTTTCAAATTCAAACTATTCAGGTACATTTTAGTTATAGTTAGGATATTTATTAGGATAATATGTGATATACACATTAATAATGTGGAGCCAGTGGTTTGTCACTGAGCAAAATGTGTCCATTCCCTAATTCTGTTTGTAAGAATTCTCTAACAATTGTCAATTGTCATTCAATAGTACAATTCCATCCTCAACATTTTTTGTCAAGCAGAACAACTATTCTTATATTTCAGCAGAACAATATTCTTTTTCTCAAACTTACATTGCTCATGTCTAGCTCACATGGTTTTATTCACCAAGCGATCTTGTGGACAGCATGTGTGTGTGTGTGTGTGTGTGTGTGTGTGGAGGCTGCTGATGTCTCTATTATAATTCAATCGGCTCATAGAACAGGCTGCGTTTAGCTCAAGTGATTTCAATTACGATGCCTCTCCAGATGGGGATATTAGTCGTTACACTGTGACGCTGTCTTTGGCCATAAACTAATATTACGTGTCGCCAAGATTAGCTTTGTGACACTTAATGCAATTTTTTTGTCCTGTAGGCAGTATGAGCAGAGAGGCTAACAATTGCAGGATTATTTAAGTATGCAGGGCCACAGTGTATATAGCAGCCACCAGAGACTTTAAAATGAAAAGTACATTTAAGGCCCATTTTAACACTGCTGTTCTCACCTCACTCTTAATAGAAACACAGAAAACACAACACGCTTCCTTTAAATTATGTTATTTTATCACTGACGTCAGCTTTATAACATAGTCCACACACAAAGAGACTGTCGTGCGCTTTTGTTCCATTTCCATCTAACTGCCTCTTGCGTTTGAGGTGAGTCTGTGAGACATTTGGGCTGTAGCGCCATCCGACAGCCCATCACGGGGACGGGAGTGTCAGCTGTTTGTTTAATGCCCTGCCTACTGTGAAAGCCTCACAGAAAACGGGCGCAGTAAATATCCGCATTGATCCGGAGGCAGGGGCCTCTGCGATGATGTAGTGGAGAAGCGCCGTGCAAGTAAATCTAACCGACAGTAATCCAATCCCATTCTCAAAGCCCTGGGATCTCAGATAGGTGCTTTAAATCCAAAAATCGGCCCTTTTTGCACTATTTGTTTTTCCCATTGTTGTTGTTTGCTCCAGCTATCAGAGCGAGAAAATAAATAAATAAAAAAGGCCTTTGTAGCTTAGCTAGCAGGGTCACAAACTAGGAAACTCTTATTTTTGCTCCATATATACAATCACTGAGGCAAACACTGGACAAGATGAAACCAATCGACATCCAAACCTACAGTAGATAATCACAAAAATAACAATGAGCACAATCTTAGTGTTATATTATGGGCACACATCATGCAAAAGCATCCTGTGGATGATGAAAAAACTAAAAATGTTCCAGAAGAACCTAATAGGGTTGACAAATCATAAAAGGAAACTCTAAAAGCCCATTAGGTAGGAATTTTCCTTTGAAGGCCAATAGCTCTCTTAACTACAGTGTGGCTGCATCGCCCAGACTTTGCTTTCACATGACGAAAGTTGTGCCCTGCAGAACCACAACGATAGGCACCGTGTGCTTTACACATCCAACGTCTTTCCTGTATGGATTGTTAAGAGCTGCTGAAGCGTGGTGCACTCCAGCTTTGTGAATGGTTCCACAGTATATTAACCTATTAACAGTTACAGGGACACATTACCCCTGCTGCGGAGACACCTTTAAAAACCTATGGTTTCTGTTAATCTATTAGTCTTTTAGTGTGTTCAAAGTATACAGCGGGTTGTAGCAGTACCACTGAAGCGCCACTAAGCACTGCCAGCGCTATCGAGGCCTTTTACTCTATAGTCAACCATGTAAAATGATTGTCTGTTTAGAAGCTGGGGTTATAATAAAAACAATGGCTTGCTTTTGAGTTTTAGTTGTATAAACGTAGTTGTGAGATACAATATATATGTGATCCATGAAAGAAACTCTGTGTGTGCGTGCGTGTGTGCATGTGCGTGCGTGTGTGTGTGCTCTCCCTTCCTACATTCAGCTAATATCTCTTCTTATGTTCCATGCAGTCGAAACTCGAGGAGTGACATTTGCTTCTTGTGCTCTCAATACTTTTAAGGCGATACACAGCGTAAGCTGCAATGCTAACAAAGAGCTTTATTCATCAGGGCCCTGAGAGTGCTTCCATCGCAGCTTCTTACTCAGGACTGTATTCAGAGTGGAGGGTGGGTTTATCTCCTGCACTCCTCGTTAAAGGTGCCATACCATTAGAGGTCAATAACCCTGTCCTCCGTTGCTTTACTGAAGGTGTGCGGTCCCTGGAGGCAGCGGGGGAGGTGTGAGGGTCCACCAGTATGCTTTGTGGCTAAAGGATTAAAAGCAACCAGTCAGTGTTTGAGCCTATATGGCACAAGCTAAAGAGGTACTGTATATATAACATTGTGTTGTTTCTTACACTGCAGATCAAGCGTGGACTCGCTTCTGCAGTAGTATCCAGCAATTATGGCTGTCTTCATTTAAATATATTGGACTATGCCCATAGACCGTGACATCACCCATAGCTTTTTATCAAGAAAGGATTGGTACGGCTCTGGCCGTCGCCATCTTTGCAGTACCTCACTCCACCTGTAACACCCCCCATGCCCCTATTTATTATAATGGTATATTTATGGCTAATATTTTTTTGAATGAGTTATAAAATGATTCACCCTCGTACTGTTGTCATAAACGAGGAGACTATCTGTAGAGACCAAAACCATTTTTTTAACCAGGCTGTAAACATGTTTATCTGTTCTGTAAATTCTGACATTTTAAAACATTCTAGTCTACGGAGATTGACTCCGTTTTGCAGCCAGACTCAAGTGGCCATTCAAGTGAACTGCAGGATATGTCACTTCTGCGTTGTATTCATTTCTCAGCACCGGAGGTTCCTACTTGACTAAGCCCTGAACAAATACCATTCAGTCCTCAGGCAAGAGGTTCAAATGTACTAAAAACTGTTATAAAACATCATTTTAACTGACATCAACTAAATAGAACACTCCTTATATAAGGACGTACACCAGTCATGCATGTTTGAACATGTAGCGGCCGTACACTTCCAACAGGAACATGTCATCAATTAAACAAACATGGAAAAGCAGGCCCAATTCCTCAGTGCTGCCGTGGATCGGCTATTGGCTTCGGCTCCAAGGTGACAAATGCCAGACCTCCCGTGCGTGGCCAAGGTTGCCTGATCGATAGAGATCATCATTCCGATGTGGAGCTTTATCTCGGGTGCCCCAAAAACCCTACATCACTCCCAACATACAGAACCTGCCAGAAGAAGAGGGGGCCGATGTCATTTGTTCTCACAGGGAAGGTTTTTATTTGGCGGAGCTGTTGTCGTCAAAGTTAAATGACCTCCAGTAACGCAGGCCATTTGTTTCCATGGGTAGTTGCTTGCTTAATGGTATTCTGTTGAGTCACAGGAAGATGAATATCAGTTTTGATTAGCATTGCTATGTCCTCTGCTTCCCATCTCTAGTTGAAACGTGTCAAACCCAACTGAACGGAAAGCCTCCTGGGTTGGTATTGATCTGCGCCATTATGGAATTTTATGCCAATATACTGCCATGACTTACTGTAACAGTCCAATGATTAGAGTCCACTTGAGTCACATGACCAAGAGAGCTTCCTCATTATCAAAGGCCATTATGAGTAAATGGAGTTTTGTAATTGAGTTTCAGAATGATAAATATTGACTTATTTCTGCTGTAATCGGCTGGTTTAACTATGTTATTGCTGTATGGGCATATAGGGTTGCCAGTAATTGCAAAGTCTTTATGACCATCATGAGCCACTGTTATGAATTCGTTTCATTTTAGCCTGATGTGCCCTTAACCGAGAAATTCTCATAGGTGGTACACAACTAATGCAAAATGCCCACTGTACATGCTGGTGAGCATATGTTTTAGCTGCTTGTCTGATCACAGTTTCAGTGTACCACAGTTAAACTGAAATCTGTTTAGTTGTTCACAAGCAGTGGAACCCGACACCTGTAAAAGTGTAAAATATGCATGGCCACTATCTATCAGCAAGAGACATCTACTGCGCTGCGGCTGTGTTTCAGGCCTTAGCGGCACTGCGTGGCTCTATTGCTGCGTTCAAATGGAACTCGTGAACTCGTGAATACGACATGCGAAGTCGTGTACACTGAAGTCTTGCGTTCAAGTGGGTAAGTCGTGTAGAGACCGTTACCAGGCAACGGTGACATGGACCCCAAAATACTTGTACGCGCTATTAGATCATTTCCACTTCCGATGTTGTGAATACCACAAAGGGTGGCGTTGTGATGGCACAAATAGGTTCATTGGGGCGTGGCTTGTCTTCATTGGTTACCATAAGCAGACATGAAAAAACTTTAAGAGAACACTGCACTTTGTTTAAAATGTAATAGTATAAATATACTGTCAATGTAAAACATATAACATAAATAGAAAAATGTGTTAAATGTAGATCTAAAAACACATACAGTATATTACTTGTAAGTAAAAATAAAATTATTTAAATAGTAAAAAATCTGAGAGAATACTGCAGTGGTCTGTTAATTTTTTTTCCGCAGCTGTATGTATACGCTCAGTCAGTTTGCTTTACAATTAATAGTAAATGTTGTAATTGCAAATGTTTGCTCTTGCCCGGTGCACTCGTACTTTCAGTATTCTGCACAGGTTTGCATTTCAGAGATTAAACGCAGAAATAATTAATGCAGAAAGAAACATATTGATTCTCTTTTTTTTTCATTATTTAAACCCTTTTGCATTTGTCTGAAAAATCTATGGTGCACGTCACACAAAAAATAAAACAATTAAAATAAAACAGCGCATGTTGGAGTATGTTAAACATGAACTCAAGCTACAACTATACCTCCTCCTCAAACACATGCACTGCTTTAGGAGTGGAGCAGAGAACACACTGTATCTGTGGTATTGAATACAATATGGATTACTGCATCAAAACCATACGTAACACTGTGGCATGAACTCCAACATTCCTGGCTAATGTTTAGACTTTCTGAGAGTTCGGAAGATGTCTGGTGATTGGCATAATGGGAGAATCAATGCAGTCATCTCCCCTTCCAAGCCATAATCCATCTAAACTGATCACGTTATTGATTACATGTGCATGGCCAGAAAACATGGCAAGCACTCAGCAATAGCAATAAAGTGAGAAGGTCTAATGGGCAGTGCCTATGTTGACTGTCCTCATTTGATATCACGAAACTGATGGCTTATCAGTTACCATCAAATTATTTAAAGTGGTAGTGCGTAAAATCTACTGTATCATTATGACTGATAAATAAATATGTGTGTAGTATGATTAGTAAATATGAGTGTAATATGATTAGTAAATATAAGTATAGTATGATTAGTGTGTGTGTAGTATGATTAGTAAATATTAGTGTAATATGATTAGTAAATATAAGTATAGTATGATTAGTGTGTGTGTAGTATGATTAGTGAATATGAGTGTAGCATGATTAGTAAATATGAGTGTAGTATTATTGGTAAATATGAGTGTAGTATGATTAGTAAATATGAGTGTAGTATTATTGGTAAATATGAGTGTAGTATGATTAGTAAATATGAGTGTAGTATTATTGATAAATATGAGTGTAGTATGATTAGTAAATATTAGTTTAGTATGATTAGTGTTTGTGTAGTATGATTAGTAAATAACGTGTGTAGTTTGTGTTAATTATGTATGGTAAGCCAATGGTTTTAGGCAGGGTATTTCCATACACTTGAACATGCATATACTGTACTGTGTATATATATAAATAGTACATGTAGTATATATATATATATATATATATATATATATGGAACAAGGACCTTTTCACACACCTGCCCTAGATGACAAATACAGGCCTCTATGTGAGCAGGCAGGCCAATAGAACACGTGATGGTTGATAGCTGATGCTAGTAACTCAATACACGTGTGGTTAAGACGACGTGGTTGGAGTCAGGGAGTCACCTGAGCGGACGGCAGCGATATTTTGGCCTGTGCTGTCCGTGATCACGGCATGCCACGGCACTACACCTTAGCACTTCCTGCTAACTGTGACTCATCAATAATGGAATCATCTCAATGGCAGGAGCAGCTCTCCTCTTGTCTTCCTTAGCTCGACTTGTGTTATGTCCTCCCTTTCTCTCCTCTCCCCACCTCCTTTATTATCGTTTCTTCTCTCATTTCTTCTTTTTCTCCTCCTCTCCTTTCATTTAGGATTTTTCTCTTCTTTCTTGTTTCTCGTGTTTCCTTATCCTCCTTTCCACTCTTCTCTCTCTCTCTCTCTCTCTCTCTCTTACACCTCTCCTGCTCCTCTTCTCATCTCCTTTCTCCTCTTGTCTTTGTAGTAAATTGCATGTAAATCCACTGCCCACTGATCAGTCTGCATGTTAATGATCTAGCGTGTGCAGGATCCTCATTCAGATTTTAATTTTCTACATAGATTTTTCCATTAGTCTAATGCTAAGCAAGACCCTAAGATCCATTTAGTCTTTTTTTATGAATAACAAAAAAACACACAGACACAAATGGATGTCTCCATAATGAGTTTTTCTTCTTTTGGCAGCAGTAATAAAACGTCAACTGGATATCAAGGATATTCCTGGTTATATTGGACCTGAAAGGGGCCTTCCATCTCTCTGTCCTCTCACCAGCTGAATTATTAAATACCCTGTATCTGGTTAAGTAGTATACATGTTCCTAAAGGTCAGAAAGTTCATTAACTATGGACTGCCATTGATTGTGTGTGTGTGTGTGCGTGTGTGTGTGTGTGTGTGTGTGTGTGTGTGTGTGTAGGTGTGCGTGTGTGCGCGTGTGTGTGTGTGTAGTTTGTGACACAAACTTGTCGGGAAGCATTTGAAGTAGCCTACCAGACTATTAGCTGATAGCATAGTGTATCATCAACACAGCCATGTTGTAAAATGCTCCTACAGTAGAGAGACATCAATTGCTAATAGACTAGAAGGTCACACACATACAGTACAATACGCACAAACATATTATGTCAAGGCTTTGTGAGTGTATTACTGTAATGTTTCACATTTCAGAATATAGCCTATACAAAAACAATCTTTCCCACTTCAGATGCGCACTAAATGCAGCTTGGTGGAGGTTAGCTACACTCCACTCTCCCCCTTGGTTGTAAAATGAAAAATCCATAATTACTATGACAGCTCCGGTATCTGTTTCACAGCAACCCGCTCACGTCAATCAGCCAGAGAGCGATAGAGATCTGTATTGTGATTGAACGTGTGCAAAACCAGTCATACTTGACACGGGTGACTTTGATGTTAAACCATTTGAAATCGCATCAGATGCAGCGCGACGAGAGAGCGGCCAATCAACGGAGATGATTTCATAAGGAGCGCTCTTGGGTTTCAGCGTCATAAATAACTCACCGTAATCCCATATATCTCTGACTGCTCTCATTTGAGTTGGCGAGGGAGTGGAGCCCGCTGTGACAAACATCGTTAGCAAGGCCGTCGCGGCGTGTTCCTATGGCCGCTTCTCTGCTCCGGGAAGCGTCGCCGGTTTCATGGTTGGTCTTCGTTTCACCTCCTTATCCTCTTTAACTCTTTACACGCTGATTCACTCACCTATAGGCCTGTATCCTTGTACTGTATATAGCAGAATATTTGTTTAAAGTAAATAAACTCCTACGGCCTGTTTTTAAACATAAACAGTGAGGTAATGCTTAAATGTGTAAGGAGTGTAACTTAGGCTATTACATATTTTATTATTTATTAATATCATGCAAGGTTTTTGTCAGTAATAAGGTTAGGGTCATGATATCCTGTATGGTTGTGCGTGTGTGCATGCGTGTGTGTGCATGCGTGTGTGTGTGTGTGTGTGTGTGTGTGTGTGTGTATGTGCGTGTGTGTGCATGTGTCTCAGTAGGATATTTGAAGTGACTCATACGTCAGAGGCTCTCCTGCTGTGAGCCAGCCACTTGCCAAGCAATAATTATGCTGAAGTTTTCAATTACACGCCTTCCATTTCATTAACAAAATATGTTTGGCTATTGTATAATTAGATATATGAGCTTACCACCTCCATTTAACGTAGAAACTACACAGCCTCTTTGATGGGAAACAGAGGGGGCTTTAGCATGTGGGGGGTGCTTTTGCAGCGGTTAAACGGTCTACAATAAAGTGTAAATTACGCAGCAAACCATTATTCATTTTTTCCACAATTTTATATATCCCTCCATTTTACATTTTAGAGTCTAGAGGTTTGTTTATAGGTTAAGAAATATGTCTGTACTGTACCACTATCTTTTTATACAGCATGTTACAGTAAGACTTTAACAATCTCTGCTCTCAGAAACCCTTTTTAAGATGTTTTAATACCTGCTCCTCACACTAATCCAAGAAAACATGACGTTTCTGTTTTCTGAAACTCTCTGTGACGTCAAGTGCGTCCCATACAGGAGAGGTTATATTATTATATAAAAAATGAAACTGTCCATCATGGTGGTATCTAGGCATCTTAAGTGGCTAGAGCCTGTTACCCAGCAGGCTTGGGTTTCAGGGAAATGCAATCCTGTACGATCCTCAGGAATGGCTGTCAGTCTGCTGCCCGGAGGTCTGCCCTGTGTTGCTATGCTACCTATGGGAACCAGAGAAACGGCATTACAACTGTTACTGTGTGATTTATACACACGCACGCACACACACACACACACACACACACACACACACACACACACAGACATGAAACACACACACACACACATACACACAGACACATACACACACACACACAAAACATACACATACACACGAAACAGACACACAGTATATACTATATATATATATATATATACAGTATATACTGTATATATGTATATATACTGTAGACACACATAATATATGATAAGACATGATCTAACAGACGTGTGTATATACGTCGTGTGTATATACGCTGTGTGTATGTATAGCGTATATACTGTATACATACACTGAAAGCCCATCCTTAAATGGTGGCGTCAGTGATTGCAAGCTAAGTCTATTTCGGCTAATATCTCTTCATTGCCCATTCTGTCTTCACGTGGAAAACGTCAACTGGTGTTTCTACACAGACTTGGTTCTTTGTGTGTGGACACACAATAGTACCGACTAGGGATTCTCATTTTGAAAAATAATGTAATTCTTACCAATGTTCCTTAAGCGATCATTAACCATTAACCGACAATGTTAAAAAGTTATATTTAGAATGTCTGAGTTTCTGCGGCCAAATGCCGGAGATAATCACAGCTGAGCCGTGCTGATATTTACTAACAGCACAAAATGACGAGAACTGTACAAGCGGTCTTATTAAAATACATAAGCAGTATATACTACAAGATAAGCAACACAAACATCAATGGTGGATGGAATAATGGTGGATTTATTATTATCATAGCCGAAGGCAAAAAAGTCCTGCAACTATGTGAACATTGGTAATGTTACAGCAAACACATATTTGCTATAGATATGCGAGGAAACAAGCCTACATAAATTTGGATATTTCCATTATTTGCTCAACCGGTGAAATAGAGTAGAAAATAGTATGTTTCTTTGTTATTTACACTTAATAAAAGGTAGCATGTCCACAACGTGTCGGCTATTAGCTGGATGCTCGTTTATTCTGTGGAGTAGGTTAGCCGCTAGCATAATATCTGATCGTCCTCAGCAGCTTGTCGCTTTTTACTCTGAAATCGAAACATTCTGTGTGTGAGATTTAGGTTAGTCTGGTGAGCAGCGGAGAATAGGTTACACGCTCAGATCGTATGGTAGCGATGTGCGTCTGCCGAGCTGGGGCCGAGTCTGCCGACACTTCTGGAGCGGAGCTTCTGAGGGGGCACACTATGGCGCTGAAGGGAGAGGTGATTTTGATTGAGTTCAAATATCAACCAGCTTTCTCCTGCCTGTTACTTTAGCATCCACGAGTGTCACCCTTTAGGTCCAACAGACACACTGGCCCCAGTAGGATTGTGATTGTCTTTAGACTCTGTTCCATTTAAAAAAAAACAAGAGGGGGACACTTTGGACCCTGAACGGACCTCCGCTGGCAGCCACGGCTCATTGTGGCCACTCCGTCATACAGGGGTCAATGACATGCATGTGCGGCATAATTCCCTGTCATTAGTGCCACTAATTGCATCACGCTGGTCATCAGTCGCAGAAATAAGCTCAACCTGCTGTCCATTGCCCAGGCAATTTTGATACTAAATGGGTTTTGGCTCGATGTGCATAGCAGCAAATCCCGCTGCTAATTACATCCATAATCAAATGCCTTCTGCGTCTCTCCATTAATGGCATTGATCTTCTGGAATATCTGCGTCTATATTCCGTGAGATTATTGGATAAGGCGCAGGGCGAGGTCTGTGTGACCCCGGTGGCGAGACATGCTGCCGACATAAGTGGGTATTAAATGGATATAATTGACAGTGACCCTCCCTGGCTCTCCGTGCCGCCACCGGCTGCCACCGGGGGGCCGCGAATTAGCATGAGTCAGGATCAGAGGGGGTGGGGGGCGGGGGGGGATTAAAATTAAAAAAGGCAGATATGGGTTTGAGAGTGGGTGAGCTCAGTGCTGAGCTCAGCGGGGCTTAGCTGAAGTCTGATGGGGGTCACGGGAGTCGCCGGCCCCGGCCAAAATGCACGCTCGCGCTTGCGATACAGAAATACGCGGCACCCTTCTCGACACTTTCCCTTTTACAAAGGAACTCTGTATTACCTTGTGTGCCACTAGATGGTACACTGGCGCGCCATGGGCCACACACACACACACACGCACACGCACACGCACGCGCACGCGCACGCACACGCACACGCACACGCACACACACACACACACACACACACATGCACGCATAACCATCCCGGCTATGAAAGCAAAGAACATAGGGACTCGGTTTACACACACAGAGCGAGTGCGGTTTAATTCTCTTCTCAGGTCTGGATGCCACTACTCCACTATATCTTTACATTTCGAAATAAAAGTTCCGTGCATGCTATAGTAACATGTAAAATATACATATCACCTTTATGAAGTCTGTCTGTCTGGCTGGAAGGTCAGCTACTTAGAGTACGTTTCCATTCCCAGCAGAATGCATCAGGTCTTTTAGCTTCTCTCTCTGTATACATGTAATAACCTTTAGTGGGTGGCGACCATGTCTGCTTATTGATCACACAAAGGTCACGACCCTAACCCTATTCTATTGTGATAATGTAGAATAATGGCCTCCGCGTTAAAACACAACCTGGTTCGTAGCCAACTGTCGTTCCAACGTTGTGACCGGTGAAACCCCCAGCCCCCACCCCAAATGGCTCCAAGGGGTCACAAGCTAACAACCGCCTGGCAATAATAAAGTTAAACAAAGTATTCATATTAAATACACAGTATAAACAATATATTATAAATAAATTAGCCTGGTGTTATTTAATAACTAAATAATAAAAATATATAATAATCTAAATAGTGTCATGCCAGAATAGGGGGGTGGGGTTAAGGGTCACAACCCCAAGTCCTGCCAGAATGTTCGGTAGCCAATCACGGACTTTGATGTTGGAAATTCCAGGACACCCTGCACTGCCCTGCCCGTGGTGCAGATGCGAGCAGGTTGTCACAATGCTGGGGTGCCGCCACTGTTGGCATGACGAGGGTAATTGGGTGTTGGCACGGCAACCAGTGCCAACCTGGGTGGGCAGATTGCATATGATGAGCTTGTGCATGGCCAGATGGCTGGCTGGCAGTGCCCAGTGTGTGTGTGTGAGTGTGCGTGTGTATGTGTGTGTGCGTGTGCGCGTGTGTGTGTACGTGTCTCATTTAATTGTGTGTGTGTGTGTGTCTGATTTAATTGTGGGTGTGTGTGTGGGTGCGCATGTGTGCATCTGTCTGTGTGTATGTGTGTGTGCGTGGGCATCTAAAGCCACGTGTCACCACATCCCAGCAGCTGCCCATCAGAGCAGCCCCCTCCCCATGCCTCCCCCACCCCCCTATGGAAGCATATTACTTTGGAAAATGACAAATGACTCCTGCAAAGTTTTACTCATGCGGCCGGATAACGTTTACCCGGGGGCCACGCGCTGCTGCCAGCCATGCTAGCACGGAGCTTTAATCTCTCCCCTCAGAAGATCACCTCCTATTCCAGCGCAGGCAGCTTGAGGAAAGCCAGGCCAGTGGCTGGTTGGACTCCCCGTCTCGGACCACCGGACCGCCTAGTTGTAGTCTCGCAGAGCCAGCCTTCACTTGTGTAACGTCTGGGACTGGACACAGCGCTGGCTAACTGTGTCAATAAGACCCGCCTATTTCACAGGAGGTATTTTGATTGACACGCACAAGTCAAGCTTTAAATATGTCTGCCAACCTGCTTAATAAGTAGGCTAAAAGAAATGTAAAGACCTGTAAATAAAGCACTGAACAGTAGCGTTGTTCTGGAATTACATAAACAGACAATGCTAATAAGCAATTTAAAATCTACACCACCTGTTGATAATGTTGATAGGCTTACAGGGGTCTGTGCATCAGACGTTCAGCATGAGTTGCTTGTGTGACTAATAGTGCTGATAAACAAAGAGGATGCGACTATAACCGCTCTGAAACTTAGCGCCTCACAGGCAATTCTGGCTCACAGACTGTATATATAAATGGCCAAGCTATCTGTGACGTCCCCCTTAGCTTTTCTCAAGAACCAAGGGCGTAACTACCCATAATGCAAACAATGCAACAACATTGGGGCCCGTGAACGTGAGCCCTTGCTAATGATGAGCTGGCCCCTCTAATGTAGAACTCTTCCTTTAATTGAGCTTTCGAGCTGGTCAAGCTCGAAAGCTAATGTGAACAATTCAATTGAAAAACGAACTGAAATCTTCGAGGGGGAAAACATTTAAATAAAAACATTGTTGCCTTGTTACGTCATTGTCAAGAACTGCGCACAGAGCCCAGAGCCATGGAAAGAACAGAGTTCGAAATGGTCAACATCATGGTTCATGGAGAGGCTAAACAAATGGCAAAACAGTTCCCGGAAGTGCTTGGTGGGCAGTTTGAATATATATATACAGATATATAACTTCAGTTTTTGGTAATTAGTAGTCAATTATGCACCGATTTACTTTAAAAATCAAATGTACAGGGTACTTTTAGTATTTAGGCTTCCGGGAACTATTTTGAGGCTCCATGATCCGCCATTGCTGTGAAAAAATTGTCCATTGGAGTGAACGGAGATGTGTCTCTGGTACTTCTCCCATAGAGTTCTATTGAGGACTCTCTAAGTGGTCTGTCTCCTCTATATAATGTCTCTGG
>JAODUK010000008.1:315302-335577 GCA_027564635.1 Typhlichthys eigenmanni
CCCCCCCCCCCCCCCCCCCCCCCCCCCCCCCCCCCCCCCCCCCCCCCCCCCCCCCCCCCCCCCCCCCCCCCAGTGAGCGAGATAGAGAGAGGCTTGTTTAATGGTTTTAGCAAGACAACTCTTGTTCTTTCATTCAAGAAAATGTGTCTGCTTTGCCATGACCTTTGCCCTCTGACCTTCTTTTGTGGCATAGATTAAAGTAAAGCTTCCTGGATGGTCGCCTGGGTGTTCAGCTTTGAGCTGGGACATTGTAGGTTTAAGTCCCAACCTGTACCGGCTCTCCATCTCCTCTAGGATACTCCTCCTCAGCATGGGACAGGGTTTTGTTGTACTATAGCGCTAAGAGAGAATATCATTGAAGATTGTGTAAAGCAAATACAGAGATGTCCTTGGAAATACTTTATATATGTTAGAAATCCATTCCTTTAAACGTGAAAACACTTAACTATGTATGTATGTAAGTATTGTATTGTAGAGTTAGACCGTTAAACTGTATTTCAGGATTTCTCTGTTCAGGATTTTTTGGGAGGGCCAGAAACGAGGGACAATATACGTAGATGGTCCCCCAATTTGAATACCCCTCCCCGTAACACCACAAGGATATAAAAGCATAGAGAGTGTTTGAATCAGCTCAGTAGCTATCCTGCTCCAATGCAACTTATGTTGACTAAAATGACTGTCCTTCAAAAGCCTACATTTTCATAGCTAAATCACTTACTGTCCTTTAACAGCCTACATACAGTCTGAAAGTTATACCTAAGCATATGTATAATGTGCGAGTACCCTCTTGAAACGCTAGTGATTATTATTATTCTTTTTTCTCCCACTTACATTTTATTTAGGGACCCTAAACAAACTCACGAAACTTGGCACACACGTGTCTTCCCATTGAAATTGACAATTTTAGGTGTCTCGCGAATGGGCGTTGCAAAATGGCTTGCTAGCGCCCACCCTACAGAGCAGCCCCCCCCCCCCCCCCTTTCCCCGACAACTTTCTCCTAGATATACGACATTTCCATTTCTGTGGAACATGTAGCATGTCCAGACGTACAAAAAAGGCTCTTAAAGTGATTCCCTACGTCCAACAGGAAGTCGGCCATTTTTAATTTAATGGTCGTTTTCTCCTCCTAGAGAATTCATCCAATCCACTTCACATGCCTAATGCCTAATAAGCACACAAAGTGGTTGAGAGTAAATGCATTATGTGAAAGCTACTGGTTTAGTAGCCTAGCCTATCTGCTAACACCATTTTATATGAAAAACAAACTGAAATCTTCAAGGGGGAAAAATTACCAATAAAAACCTTACAATAATCTGGTTGCACACCCTTAAACTAATACTTTGTTGAAGCAGCTTTTGATTTTATTTTTGTCAAGGTGATTTTTTTTGGGGGGGTGCAAGCGCTACACATGTTTAGAAACTTGTGTTTAGCATAAATAATACAAATTTAAAAAAATATATATTTAAACAAATTAAACATTTTACATACAATTTACAATAAAACAAAATGTAATTTTTTTTTTATTTCTGTCCTGAAGGTCATGTTTTGTGTTTTGTTTTGTGCTATACGTTTTACGTATGTGTGTGGAGTAATCGTGTCATCTCACTACAACAAAAATGTAAATAATAAAGACAGCTTGCTGTGGGACTCCAGCCTCCAGCCAGCTCCACCTGCCGGACGCCTAGGCCAGACAAATAAGCGCTCCTGCACTTTCTATGGTCCGGCCAGGAAGGTGGGGGGAAGGGGGGTCACAGCAGCCTCTGTGTGTGTGTGTGTGTGTGTGTGTGTGTGTAGGTAAGTGGGGGGGGGGAGGTGGGTAGGTCTCTGTGTGTGGCCTCCTCCTCTGTGATTAGGAGTCTGATGTCCGGCGAGAACACAACACACATGGCTGCCGTCTTTAGTGTGCGCACACACATACACACGCATGTAAACTCTCTCTGAGTTTCTCTCTCCCCCTCTCTGCCCCCCACCCCCCCCACCCCCACCTCCTTTCCCTCTCTGGTCAAAGCTTATAACTGCTCTGGTTACACTGAGGGGAGATCTGAGGTGCTCCACTGTGCAGAGCTGGTCCAGGGTCAGTTCATGCCGCCTCTCTGACGTGTGCCGAGGAGCACCTGAGTCCACCCCCCACCCCAACACACACACACACACACACACACACTGGCTGGCCGGGGAGACCCGGGCCCTAGGTGTCTGGCTAATGGGACACTGAGACCCCCCCCCCTTCCCTCCATCCAGGGAGCATCGATCTGCGGCGAGGCCTCCTGCAGCCCGGTGGTCACCGCTATGGCAACCGGAGCTGCTGATGGCCTGGCCGCGTCTAGCTGCCCCGACACACACACACACACTCAGACACACACACACACACATTTAGACACACGCACACAGACACACACACACACACATAGAGACACACACACATTCACACACACACACACACACATAGAGACGCACACACACATTAACACACACACATAGACACACACACGCGCACATACACACACACACACACAGAAAACAAGCACACACACATAGATAGATAGAAAACACACATAAGCGCACAGAGAAAACACACACATGCTGCACACGCTATCACGTTATTGTGAAGACGCACAATGCCTCCATATTCCTCACACACACACACACACGCAACCTTGTCTCGTTACAGTATGTAACACGTACACACACACACACAGCTTCAGTTTGACTTCGCCTCAAGAGAGCTTTGAAATAGTTGTTTCAGGTCGGTAACCCAGAGCCATGGAAAGAACAGAGTTACGGAAGTTCCAAATTGAAACAATTGAGAGGCAAAACCTAAATAGTTCCAGGCAGTGCTTCATGGGCAATTTCAATATATACTGTACATATATATATACTGTATATATACAGTATATCAGGCACGTCCAGCTAGGAAGAGGCCTCGGGGAAGACCCAGGACTAGGCTCCACCTAGCGGATGAAGATGGATGGATGGATGTATATATACAGATATATTACTTCATTTTTTGGTAATTAGTAGTCAATAAATGCAAACGATTTACATTTAAAATTGAATTTATAGTGTACTTTTAGTATTTCGGCTAACTTCCGGGAACTATTTTGAGGCTCCGTTGCTGTGAAAAAAACAGTCCATTGGAGTGAAGGGAGACGGAGACTATCTCTTACATGGCACTGGATAAACCTAGTGTGGACAATTAGTTAGCTAAAAGTTAGCTACTGGCGTGGCTTAGGTCTAGAGAAGGCGACTTGAAAACAACTTGAAAACAACAATGACAACAGATCCTACAGAGGTTAACGTAGTAGATGATGCAATATAGCCTCAGATTTATTAGAATGTATTAGAAGAGCGAAGGCTTTTCTCAATAGAAAATATTTTTTCACTCTTCTCCCAACTCTTCTACATGTGGAGAACAACAGGCTCTGCTGGTTCACAGGTTCGTCCAATCACCTGCCAAGTCTTTTTTTGAAACCCAATGCCCTTTTTAAACAGTTTCAATGGACAGGTCCCCAGATGGACGTGTCTGACAGACACAGATATCTGGCGTGTCAGGCAGCGTCCAGACCACTCAATCTATCATGCATTTCCTGAAATAAAGTCAATTTACAGCAAAGCAGATTGCTTCAGACATACTGCTGTGGCCTCAAATTGATCATAGATACTAATAATAAAGTAATATAGTCAATATATCCATTAATGCCCCCAGAGAGAAATAATAAGCAATGTTTTGGTCAAATCCGTGAATTGCATGAAACGTTCTGTTCTGCATGAAGGGTGACAAGTCCCCCCCACCACCATTCCAGTCTCTCTGCATGTGCTGTAGTATACCTTTCCATTTTGGCTAAGTTGTCATGGTGACTTGGGTTGTCATCTATCATGCTCTGCCCGTCAGTGTTATCGTATATCGATGCGCTCCGTCGCCTAGCGAGGGGCCGGTCTGCGATCGACATTGCTGATTGTCATCTGCGTTCTCGATCCCATGAAAAGGGAGATACCCGTCTGTGTGAAGACAACAGACGTGAGGCAGCAATGAATATTCTCCCCATGGTATGCATGGCGTATCCATGTAAACCAGAGCCATGGAAATAACAGAGTTACGCCAACGGAAGTTTGAAATTGTCAGCGGTCACATGGTTCATGGACAGGCTAAACCTATGGCAAAATAGTTCCCGAAAGTTCTTGGTGGGCAGTTTGAATATATATATATATATATATATATATATATATATATATATAATAAGTAGTCAATAAATGCACCGATTTACATTTAAAATAAAATGTATAGGGTATTTTTAGTGTTTAGACTAACTTCCGGGAACTATTTTGAGACTCCGTGATCCGCCATTGCTGTTAAAAAGTGGTTCATTGGAGTGAACGAAGATGGCGTACTTCTGTTCTTTCCATGTCTCTGATGTAAACAAGCCACGAGCCTCGCTTGGTCATAGCCAGGAAATACAACATTGCACAAGTTACTAAATCTGATACTACAATATCAGATTTTCACTGCACGAGTATGGACAAAGAGTTGAGATATTATCGCGTATTTGTAGAAATTATGAAAGTTACACTCACTACTGTAGTGAGGTGGGGAGACATTCTGTATCCATAAATGTTCAAATTAAATGCAATCAAACAAACCAAACATAAGAACTAAGACTGTAATGTTTGCCATGTCAGGACTAGCAAACTAACTATCTTAATCTCTTTACCTTGGAGAAAAGTATTTAAGAGATGCTGAATCAAACTCAGGAGGGTGGCTGGCTTCTCCTTTAGAGATTAGGTGAGAAGCCAAGTCATCTGTGAGGAACTCAAAGTAGAGCCGCTGCTGCTTTGCGTGGAAAGGAGCCAGTTGAGGTGGTTCGGGCATCTAGTAAGGATGCTCCTCAGGGAGGTGTCCCAGGCACGTCCAGCTGGGAGGAGGACTCAGGGAAGACCAAGGTGGAGAGATTATATCGCCACTCTGGCCCGGGATCCCCCAGTCCAGTGCTAAATGTGGCTCGAGAAAAGGAAACTTGGGGTCCCCCGCTGGAGCTTCTGCCCCCGTGAACCGATCACGGATAAGCTCTTGGATGGATGGGTTATTCAATTTTTTTTATTATCATGATATCAATACTTTGTTAAATATTACGTTATCATCAATACTGGTATACCGCAACACAACGCATACTTTCATAGATACAGTAAATGTGGGAGTGCCACAGCTTCACCTTTATATTAAAGGAAATGCAAAGACTATGGTTCTCCAGTGGTGGTGTTATTTGGACATACAAACCATTTGAGAGGCCAGGGAGAATTGTTAGCAGTGTGCATGTGCTCTAATATCCTTTATGCCATTTTTACTGAAACTGTGTGTGGTCCACTTGTGGTGCAGTGAGCAGAGTGGATGACTTGCCTTGTTGTCATCCTGACTTCATTATTCAACATTGGCCAGTGTTGCTTATAATAAAACCAGATTATGAAAACATTTAGGAGTTCTGACATGCAATGACAAATTCAAATATCAACAAGCAGATATGACAAAAAGCTCACTGCCAGCGTTTGTGTAAACACCCTCAGCAAATGAATTCACAGTTATTGTGACATTGTTTGTCTGTATTTCATCATTCTATTTTCAGGTTGGCTTTATAAACAAAGCGTGGCATTCCAAGAAGAGAACCAAGGTGATTTTATTTTCAGGTTTCTTTATTTTCCGAGGGTTGTTGCTGTTCTCTGTCGCACTATAGCAAACTTCAATGCTGTGTTCTGATGAAAATAAAACCAAACACAAGAATAACTCCCCGGTTTAATTCATAGACAAACCATCCATGTGGCTGTGATTTGTGACTGTGATAGACGACTCCTCACACTAATGTTAGCATTAGCATCCATCTAACCCCCAACGACTCCTGAGCAAGTCTCCGCAGAACTATCACACTGTTGTGGGCCAGGGTCCTGCTAATCACAACTGAGCAGTGTAGGCTTTCGTAAACAAGAGGGTAGAAATTAGGCCGCACTAACAATCTGGTAATTCAGTAGCCGTTCGCCCAGGCGGCTGCGGTTCCATTTCAGGCTGGATTACGAATGTGCGTGTGCAAAGCCGTTTTCCCTCTTAATGACGGCCCTGTGATATTACAGCTGTTCACAATTAGCCGGCACTCCCGCTGGCCGTCACAGCTCCCTACGTAAATAAACGCTGGTGCGCGGGGGGGTGGGGGCGCAGCGAGCTCTGAAATAACACGGCTGATTTGGACATCTGGAGCGGCAACAGAAATGGCTCTTCCGTGTGCTGACGTAATGGATGGAGATCAGATCCTTTATATCGTCTTATAATAATGATGTACTAAGATGACTATAAGGTGTGTGTGTGTGGGGGGGGGGGGTTCCTTTTACAGGTAAAATTGCTGTAATGTATGTCAGTACAAATATAATTAAAATAATTAACAAAATGGCCTTCATGATCAAAATGTACAAATGATAAACCATTATTGAACATTCATCGACTATATTAAACAAAATATGTGTACAATATATGCATAATATCGTCAAAGAAACATCTACACAGCCTGTAGCTGATATTTGTCTCCCTGTGACTGACTGTTGTTTCTGAGAAGATCAGGAGAGAATGATTTGAACATATTAATCTCTCCTGGAGGACAAATGAAACAATACCAAAGAGTATAGATAGATATAATAACAAGTAGACGATTAGCCTGATATACTGTAGCTAATTATACTATACAGTATCCTTCCCATGAGTGCAAGCCATGTAGAAATACCACATAGCTATGGCTCCTAACCAGCCTGGAGGTTTACAACAGTAACCCTTTCTTGTTTTTTTCTAGGCAGAACAATAGATATTTAAATTCCGGACACCGCATGCCGGCAAAAAGCGACTGGTTATAATCCCAGGCCAGAAGGGGCAGTCTTGAAATTATGGTTTGTGGTTCACCTAATTAGATCATGTCTGTGCACCTGTGCACACGTGTGTGTGTATGTGTGTGTGTGTGTGTGTGTGTGTGTGTCTTTGTGTGTCCCAAGAAGTTAAATGTTTCTCTAAATACTACAGGATGCAAATCACGCTATGGGATGTAAAAATAACATTCACTGTAGCTGCATGCAAGCAGTAGGTTTGCATGCAGCATAAACACAGCTCTGGTTAACACAGGCAATCATCTGAGCATAATAACAAAATATGTTGAGTTCTAGAGTTACTGTATATCAAGATCCTCAAGCTGCTGACAGATTCACCAGGTTAGGGTTTCATTCTTGGGTTTGTTTATTTGCACAAGCTGGGCTGCTGAGATGTATCAAGTTGTCACTGCATATTCTCATCTTGCTGTTCTACGTGAAAACATTACATCTTAAAACTATGGTCTCGTTCAGGACTGTGTAATGTTTACTTTACGTTCAGTGAGCGTGAACGGACTGAACAGCAGGTTACCAACCAGGGAGGAGTTGTGGGTTGAACATCATTCACATGGCTAACAACAACGATTGTTTATGTTTTACAACTGTAGAGATGCACACAGAAACACTTCTGAGAGTAGGTGCTGTGTTCCTATTGCTAGACACAGTTTCATACAATATGTAAATATGTCCAAATAGAAAACATAAATAGAAAACACACTAATCACAGGTTCAAATTATGCAACTTAACTTTGAATAGACGATGCTGATCAACACCCACCACGCCCACTGAATGCAGCAAACGTCTATGAAAGTATTTCAAGAAAGTAGCAAACGTTTTCGAGGAAGGTGTCATTCAGTAAAAAACAAATAATTTAATATAGAAAACGTTTCAGTGCACTGAAATGCTATACAAGCGTTACCAGGAGCAACAATACACAGTTCTCTCTCTGCTCTGACCTCAACAGAGGCAGGCAGCCAAGCACCCATCCTCAATCCGTGACCACTAATCACTAATCAATCTGGTTGGATATATAGTTTCCTACCCTGACTTTGGAGATAAAGTTGCATCTATCACTTGTAAAAGGTCAGACTGAAATGTTCATTAAGCGAGCGGGAAATTAACTAGCAGGGTTATTAGTGTGGCCTTTAGCTAGACATGCAACCTGCAGCGTGAGAAGTTATAGTCCTACACGTTTTATGTATACTTCTATTGCAGTTATATAGTTAATAGAATGAATAAAAACATAAATAAACATGTATATCCATAGTCTGCATAAAGGGTGAAAAGTTCTCCTCCAATGTGGAAGTGCCGTCCGTTGACTCCAGCCTCTCATTGTGTCAACTTGTGCGTTTACCGGCTCTGAGCGCTGTGGGCTCCTCCGCTGTTCGCCGCGGGGTACACTGTACCCGTCTCCGCCATGTTGTTGTCACAGTCAACGCACACAGTCCTTGGCCAAGCGGCCTGAGGAGGTGTGAGCAGCTAGCTAGCGGTGCTGGCTAAGGCCTCTAGCTCGGCCAGCGGTAGTCTCAGCCTCTTCCATCCATCAGAGAGGCGTTGCAAGACCCGACTGGATATTTAGCAGGTTTAGCAGGACCTCAAAATCCTGTGGTATGAACGGTGTTGTGACTGGTAATGACAGCGGCGACGACATACAGCCATGGCTCCATGTTATTGAGGTGCGAACGTTACTACGGAGGGATATGCCTATATCACGTCTTGCTTGTGAGATATGCCTATGCCTATATAAGCTCGTGAAACAATCTCCAAGCTCCAGTTTTACTTCGTTGGGTGAAACATCTTGTAGTGTGTGACCCCCTGTCGCAGATTAGTCACGTAGTGTGAATCACACAACAACGTCAAGATACCCGATTACAAGAGAGACAGTCGTGTAGTGTGTGCTGCACACTGTTTAACGACTTTGAAATTCGTGTAGTCTGAACCCAGCATTAGTCTGGGACATAGCGCTGGCTAGCTGCGACCGTACCTGCCTACTTGACAAGCAAGGTATTTTGATTGATATGCTTGACGACCAACTACGTAACTCAATGACCAAGTCGGATGTTAAACTTAAAATGAGGAATTCATTGTAAAACTAAACGACAGGACCCTGGCTGTTTACAGGTCTTGGAAATCTGTCAAATTAGTTGGCTACTGTTACTGTTTAATTTAAATAATTGTTTAATTTAAATTAGTACATAAATCAGTACACTAGCTGAGATTACAGATACATACTTGTGAGTGACAATGATAACAACCAATTCAAATCGACAGTATAACTACTTCCCTAAAGTCAGAGAGCCGAGCTTACAGAGGTATAAGTATCAGACGTTAGCTTACAGAGGTCTATGTATCAGACATTAGCTTACAGAGGTATATGTATCAGACATTATCTTACAGAGGTATATGTATCAGACATTAGCTTACAGAGGTATAAGTAGGCCTATCAGACGTTCAGCACAGAGTTGCTTATGTGATGTAGTGCTAATGGACAGAAGAGGCCGAGACTAGAATACTCTATTATTTGGGTATTCGTTCGTTTGGTATGTATTCCATTTTAAATACTGGTATTCAAGTATTAGTTTTTTTCTACATTATTCTTATTTTTATCCACTGTCTCCATATAAACCCACATGTTGAAATGTAATTGCCTGCCGTACACTGTGTCATCAACACAATTGATTGCAATTGGCTCTACATTGTCTATAAGAAGATAGTGGGGCTATTCATTCAACACACACTCTTATTGGCTAATGTATGCTATTGGACAGCTCTGATTGGGTCAATTGACGTGTCAATCAAAGCTGCCATTTTGAGTGCATAGCTATGTGTGCTCACTGAAGCTAGGAATGGAAGATAACCTCTGCTAGCTAATGTAAAATAAATGCAACAGCTGGCCGTGCAGTATTTATTAATGCAATGTGTTTTGGACTAAATCTTTTACTGGATTGGCTGGACCCTTGCAAATGTAAAGAAATCGTTTTTTATTTTTGGTGGACTATGCATACTGTTATTGGTGGTCTGGTGGATAATATGAGTCTTTATAGGTGAGTAGTGTTAATTACTTTCTTTTGTACAGTTTTGGGCTATTGAAAACCTGCAAACAGTCCTGACACCTGCTTAGATTCTTAACAGGTTCTGAAACATGAATTACAGTTGTTTTTAATGGTGTTTTTGAGAACGAGTATTCGAATACTCGTTCGTAAATAGTATTCGAAACCTGTAAAATGGTATTCGGGACAGCCCCACTTTCCAGAGACCAGCTTGATCTTGCAAGGCTACGTGAATGGTACATGGACTGCATTTATACCGCCGCTCAAAGCGCTGTGCAGAATAGCCTCACATTCGCACACACATTTATACACTGATGGTGGTGTCGGCCATGCAACCATCGTCAGCAGTTAGGGTTTGGTGTCTTGCCCAGGTTCTAAGGTGATCAGCTGGCAAACAGGTGCAAAACAACATTATGCTAAATGTCATAATTGTCTTTCAAAGTGCTAGCATCGTTTTTAAAGGCAATGGCGGGATGTGGCTGTGTTTCGTTTTCTCTAATGCTATAACGGCACGTACGTCATATTTGATCTATTTACTGTACGGAATGTTAAAGCTCTTCTGGTTAGTTTCTGACAAATATGTTAAAATGCTGTGGAGTGTGAACGCACCATTCTGTCGATATACATGCGTGTGTGTGTCTGTGTCTGTGTGTGCACGTGCGTGTCTGTGCGTGTGTGTGTGTGTGCGTGTTGATGGTTTAGATTGCACATCATGCTTGAGTTCCCCTGACTGTTTTCTGCGTGTGCGTGCATGATTGTGTGTGTGTGTGCGTGTGCGTGTGCGTGCATGATTGTGTGTGTGTGTGTGTGTGTGCGTGCATGATTGTATGTGAGCGTTCAGCCCTCTGGAGCCCAGTTTGCCCACTGTGCGAGGGCTTTGGGATCTAACGTGGCATGCACGGGCACACACGTCGGCCCAGTGCATGCTGGGAAACGCAAGAAGCGCTGCTATTTACACCGGCCCAAATGAGCCTGTCATTAGCGGTCTCACCCCCTACCCCCCGACCCAAGACCTCCGCTCTGCCCCTGCCCCTCTCTCCCCCTATCCTCCTTGTGGCTCTGCATGACCCTTTTATCACCATCTGCTCCTCGCTGGGGACTGCCACTGTCATCTGCTAATGATTAGTGTCACCTGCACATTGTGGTAAACACTCAGCGCTGCTGTGAGAGAGCCACCACGCACAGCTACGCCTGTTTAGACCAGGCGAGAGCGGGTGGGACAAGGGGGGGGAGAGAGGGAGGAACCCAGGGTAAGAAAGTGGGGGGGAAGGGGATGGAGAGAGAGATGGGGGAGAGTGGGAGAGAGAAAGGAGTGAGAAGAGAGAGGGGGGCCAGAGTCAGCAGCCGATGTTCACAGTAAGAACAGGCTCGTATCAAGCCCAGCCAAGTCCCTCACATCCAGGGGGAGTCCATAGCACCTTATGCAGACATGTCTAATATGGGGGGGGGGGGGGGGGCACCACCATCACAACCACCCCCTCCCCCCTCCATGGCCAAGGCACAGAAATTTCCCACTTAAATGTTTATTCGTCCAAACCACTGACCTTTCCCTGCACAGGAAATCCGTCAGCGTGATATACAGTATCTCAATGCTAAATGCTTCCCCTTAAATATTTATAATAGAATCAGGAAACCGCAAGGACATAATAGTTTAAATTAGGCCCCTCAAAATGCAACATGCTCTCGCAGACGTACTTGAAGTGGCTACGCTTGGGAAACCTTTTCACACGCGGAGCGGGGCTGGAAATGTGTAGCGGTGGGATTTATTAGGCTACTACGGCAAAAGGGCGGGGGGCGCTGTGTTTCCCTTTCGACGTCTATTTTAATACTCTAATTTCTTTTCATTTCTGTTAATGAGATGTACGTTTGCCTCTTCAAGCTCTGCGTGGGTCCAATTTGACATTACGGGAACATAGTACAGTAGTAAAATGGATGGGCTTTGGAGCTTGCTGTAAAAAAACAATATTTTGAGAACGGTGGCTGTTTGTCCATCGGTAAGGAGACCACATACTTCTTATACTGCTGTACCTCACCTCCACACACATGAAGGCAGTTTCTTCACCCCTCCCCTCACTTCAATTACCCTGAAACGCATGCAGGGAAACGCATTTAACATTCTGACGACGCTCATTGCAATGAATGTTGACAGATGATCCACATGGGGTCATAAATTGTAAACTGTATACCTGCTGTCTTGGCTTTGTCCATTTCCTGTTTTTGACCTTTGCCTGTTTTGTTTTGTTTTGTTTTACTTTGATTTTGCCAACTGATTTGTCGCTCTGCCCCGGTGGATTTCCTGGTTTTGATCTTTTAGCACGGAGTCTGCATTTGGGTTCACCAGGCATCGAGCCATGACATCGTGCCAATTAAATGCACATGACGTCCTTCAGGGTATATGCTGTATCAATGTACAGTGCTTTCTTCCCCGTGCATACGCGATACGGGCGCAACACGACGCACGCTGCAGCCATGCCGGTTCTCATAGGGACGTTCAGTGCAAGTGTCCCTTGTGGTGTGGAGCCGCTAAAGTGTCCTCAGCGGCCTGGCAGCAGCTGTTAATTATGAGCAGGATAGATGTGTATATCAAATAGTTTACAAAATGAAGCCAGCTGTGTTTCCCCGCATATTCTGGCTTCCTGACACGCACCATTAAACCTTATTAGCCACTTCCTTTAACAGAGATCCTCCTCGACCCGCATATTAACGTTTTCTGTTCCTTCAACTGGAAATTATTTGCCTTATTGTAGAGTGTCAACCTCTCGCTGTAGTTTGGTGACGCGCCGTAATTGGCACTTTAGAATATAATCATAGATGGGAGCCGTGTGATTGTGGTCTTTTATGCGCAGATTACTGCAGATTGTTGATCATTTTGTTTGTGCCTTCGCCTCTCCGCTTCTGGATGTACGTCGTGGTGTCTGAGCTGTCTGTCTCCGCGGCGACCGCGCCTCACCCTGGGCCATTAGCTTGGAAATGACTCATAAAGAATCAATAGAAACTGATCACAGTAGACGGCGGATCACTGCGCTGGTCCTAGACATGTTAAAATGTGACAATAAATTCCTGAAAGGATAGAAGAACAAGAAAAAGAAGAGCAATGACGAGGCGACCAATCAAAAATCAGCATGTGAGCATGTGAATTATTATGACGGAGGGCAGGCCCTGCAATAAACCGAGCCATAAGGATAATCTTGCGTTAGCAACCGTGAGAGATCCTTGTTATTTAAATAATTACTTCTTGTATGCGGGTGGTCCCCATAAGAATAATGTGTGTGTGCGTGCGTGTTGACACTGTGTGGTTATGAATGATCCAGTATAGCTTCCAATGTGGAGACACGCAATACTTGAGAAAGCAGTGTCCCGTAGATGCTACTGATTGTTGAATTAGACGTGCGAACCTCCCTGTGCTTCTTAGATGGACAGGGCTTAGAACAAAGGAGACATTATTGAGCACCGGAAGTCCTCCTGAGTTACATGATTAGTGACTGGTGTGTGTGTGTATGTGTGTGTGTGTGTGTGTGTGCACATGTGTGTTTAAATGTCCATGTTAATACACAAAACCTGAAGGCAAAAGCATTTGTGCATGCGCTACTTAAGGGGTCGTGTGCACTATACTGTACTTTTGGTTCTAGACACGTCATTTGACTATTCTAAACTCTTCTCTTGTGGTATTATTATTTTGTTCAAAGTCAGCTTCCATAGCTTTACAACAAACTATATTTATTATATTAGTTTAATGTCTTCCTCTGAACAACTTATATTTTTATAATTCATAGTTTTTTTGCAAAGGTTTCTCGGAAAAAACTAATGGTTATATGAACAGGAAATGTAACTGAATAAAAGCTTTTCTGAATTAAGTGAAGGTTGGATCTCTACTTTGATATATTAATATTAATATAAATATCAATAGAAATTGCTTTAATCTTTGTATATAGAAAGATCATTTTAAGGTTATGGAATAGTATATTATGATCATGCACATTGTGTTAAAGGGCTACATGATGTTTAATGGTTGACAGTGCGAAAGTATAAATAGCATACTGTAAAATTATATGAACTAATATTTTTTCTTGGTAAAATGGCAGGAAATATACATTTGCATGATTAATGAATAATGACAAACATATAATTAGCTAATATAATAACCGTGACTAGATAACATAGTATATCTCCAACTGTAATAAAGAGGTAATAGCAGTGGTATTAGAAGCTAATGGTTTGTACGGTGTCCTGTGTGATGCAGGCAGATTAATGAGTTGTCAACCACAGAGAGCTAGAAATGGATATTCCTTCCCCTCTTCTCAGAGAGAGACCCGGACGCCCTTGAAGACCTGCAGAGTGTGATTTGTAAATGAGATAGGCGAGTATTACGCACCCTTGGTATTTCTCCCAGTGCTCGGCGATCAATTAAAGCGGGACAATAATAAATGTATACATTTAGAGTGATTTCGCCTCGGTGACAAATGATTTTACCCTTGAGCTATTGACATTGTCTGGGAACAAGCAGCATCCATCCTGTTGTGTTTTCTGTCTGAGAGACCCTCACTACTCAGCAGTAGCCCGGGCTCACGCATGTGCACACGTGCGCACGTACAAACACATACACACAAATATTCATCATTGTCTTTCAAGCATGAAAGCACACGCATGAACATATACATATGCAACGACTTACGGAAATGTTGCCATTCTCTCTTTAGCGTGAGTATGAAGATACACATCTGTTTGACCCGTTAGGTCAAAAGAAGTGTGGCATTAAAGGTACAGTCAGCTATTGCAAGCTAATTGTAAGCTAATACACTTTTTGTCAAATTCAACAAATATCTCGTCACATTTCACTATCTTACGATTGTCTTTGTGTGCCAAAAATATAATCTGATACTTCTAAACAGCCCTGGCTCTGTGAATATGAACACAAACAAAGAGGCCTGTCACAACAACATATCCGTAGTACCAGAGTACTGCGCTTTGCTTCACAATGCATTTCAACATGGGAGGCAAGAGTTCTCGAGAATAACTGACCCCACCTTCAAATATGTATTCTTCTAATGCAATTAGGAAGAATATTATGAAGAACAGTGTGATCCAGTGATGAAGATGGAGACAGAGTAAGGATCACTAACTTCTGGCGATGGCGGGTGGAAGGAGTCAATGGTGTTTATGATTGAAGCCTTACAAGGGGGTGATTTCATTAACGCTTGTTTGTGACAGATGTTTGCTTATCTCTCCATGGGTTGGGAGGTTGCAGTGTTAGTGAAGACATCTCTGCGCCGCTCTCGACCGTATAGGCCTACTCATGACTCTGATATGACGCCTGATTTGTGTGATTGATTGTCTAGGCATTACCAATAGAAGTCATTACGTCCCGGCGCTGTGATAAAACCAATCTGCTACTCCCCCCACCAAAGATCCATCAATAGGTGAGATATTTTCCGCGCGCAGCATTTAACATATTTCAATAACGTGATTTTCATGTGCGGCAGGCCAGCATGGGGAACACAAAGGGCAATAGCGTGCTTGCGTGTGAGCTGAATGGCGGCGTATGCTAAGCAAATCAATACAACATTAACGGCAGCTTGCAAAGCGCAACCCATTTTGTAGCTGTCTGCCGGGGCGAGGTGGGGGTGTGTGTGCGACGGGCGGTCGACTCTGGGAAAGTGAGAGGGATTGAAGTTGCTGCGCGCGAGGAATGCTCCGGCATTGCCGTAATTGGACGGCAGGTTTGCCTTATGACTGCAAATTGGGGTTTTTGCTCTTCATCAATAGGCGTTTTGACAAGAAACGTCCATCACAGCCACGTCTCTATACCTCGGCCCTCCGCGGCCGGCAGGGAGAAAAAATAAAAGAAGCACCCCCAATAATTACATTAAATTTCTCGTCTCCCACCTCCCTCAGCAACCTGCCTGTTGTCAGACAAACGGAGCAATATGGTTTAATTAGGTTTGATTGGGGGGGGAGTAGAGATGAGTTACCATGGAGACGTGCATCCACAGCATGCTGGACACCTGCCCCCTCGGAACGTCAGCTAGACATGGCCTGTCGAGCGCAGATTCATCATTGACAGAGCTGTGCATGGTCAAGCTCCCTCACACGTCTTGGACTTATTACATGCCACTCTCTGAGGTCTTTTAGCTGTTCCCAGGACTTGTTTTACAACAAGAGGTGACCAGGGCTTTAGGCACAGTGGCTCCTAGAGCAGGGGTGGGTTGTTGGAAGCCTGCTAACGAACCCATTCATTTGAATCAGGTGTGTTGGAGCAGGGAGAGATCTAAAACATGCAGGGCACCGGCCCTCCAGGACCAGGATTGCCCACCCCTGTCCTAGAAGCTATGGAACCGTCTCCAGTTAGCCTTGAGAACTCTGGATTCCGTGGACACAATCAAATAAAAAACACATATTTTAAAAACAAGCTTTTTATTAACATCACAAATTGATGTTGCTGTCTTTCATAATTTGTACTGTATTTTGTATTTTACTGTAAAACACTTTGTGTCCCCCATTTGTCTGTAAAAGGCGCCATACAAATAAACATTACTTGCTCAGCCAGGAGGATTTCAACCCTCTACCTGCCTCCTGAGCCAGGGGCAGGTAGAGGGTTGTGCCCCCAGTCAGGCACGGTACATTCTCATTCAATTCTCAAGTCGCTTTGGATGAGAGCATAATAGTATTTATTAAGTGCAGTCAAAAGAGCACGGAGCAGAAGGGCGGTGGTCAAACCGCCAGTCTGATGTTACATTATCCCAACCCTCCATGAGCACAAACATGTTTGTTTAGAAGAGAATCGTTGAAAGAAAGACAAATACACTTTACACGCAGACGTTCTTATCCAACGCCAATCAGTTGTGGGAGAAGATAACCAGGCTAAGGTGTTGTGCCTGGTTCTTCAGCAGTTCCGCCCACAGGAGAGTGAAGATGAGCTTCACACAAGACCAGGATGAAGCCCACACACACGGGTGGGCATTCTGCGGATGCATGTATTGTCCCGCGCGGTGCGTCTGCAGCCTTTGTGTCTGTGTGGCGTAAACACATACAGGAAGTGGCTGACAGCAAGCTCTGCCTGCCGACCGGCTTGAAGTGTCATCACATTCGCATTATGGATATTTCCCTCCTTGTTTATGTTTTGAAATTGAGTAAACTTTTGCACGAGATGTACACAGATAAGGCAATGTTTGGATTGCCACTTGTTTAGACATCCAAGTCTTGTTATTGTAGCTATAATGACAAATAATAATAGCAAACAATATTATGATTATGGCCGTCTCGAAGGCAGGGATATTTGTTCACCAGCCGGTTTGAAATTCTCTCTCTCTCTCTCTCTCTCTCTCTCTCTCTCTCTCTCTCCCAGTGAATAGACACAGCTGATGTTGACAGATATTGCTCTGTTGCATTAAAACTTTGTGTTGATTATTTGGTACCTAAATATCCGTTCTGGCTCCAACATCTGTCTCAGCCACAGCTCAGCCTTGCGTGTTTCATAAAGCTGGGCATTGTGTGACTCACCACGAAGGTAAAAACATTATCCTCTCATTTTGGAGGCATATTTCTTTAACACTGGACAGCCTGGTAGATCTGTAATAAGCCTAAGTGCTGGAATGAAGAAAAAGCAGCTTTTAAAACAGCCCACCTTGGGGAACCTGCCAGTAGAAGGGCTTTTGGTCTTTTTAATACACCCGGGCAGCAGATTAATCCCGAATACAGCACATGTACAGGCAGGTAAATGAAGACAGAGGCTGCTTGCCTCTTATTGCAGTCCTTGGTAAAGTATCCTTATTGGAAAGAGAGGAGAGACTTCATCTTAATAACGCTGTGGGCTGACCAAGGCAGAGAGATGGTGCTTAACACTAGAAAGGCCCGCTAATGTTAACAAGCATGGCACTTGTGAGTCACACATCAGTATACCTCATATATGTATTCATTTATTTACAATTATTTGTGAAATTGATGGTATAAAATGGACTCTGGAATGATCAACACCCCCCCCCCCCTTAATATCAACCAATCCATTGTTTCTTTTTAGTATTATTATTATTATTATTATTATATAAAGATAAATGTCAAGTTTTCCACTCATTTTCCAAATTTGCATTTGCAAGCACAGTATGAGCACAGCATGACTCTACTTAATTCCTCTGCGTCGACATGATTACACTTTTAAGTTATCGCTGTGCCGACGATGAGGAGAAACTTGGTGTTGTGGGATGGTCTGGAGCTGTGAGTCAGCATCGCACATCACAATCGTCAGCCAGCTTCTAATTCCAGTTATTATTCGCTTTTAAATGCTGCGTGAAGGGAGCTGTCTGCCTCATACAGGATATGCACATCGCGCACATTATCTGTAAGATGGGGACCACCAGACTTAACGGCTCAGAGCTTGTTGTTTGTGTGATCTGTTAGCCACGCAAGCAGCAGTATATGTTAGAGACACACATGTAACTAGTGGTGGACCTCGCTCCAAAGCATGCTGGGATACGTCACGGAGATGAACAAGAGACACAGAGAGAGAGAGAGAGAGAGCATTGACACAATGACAATCTTGAATTCCATTTTCTGCTTCTTACTAAAGTAGACTGCCATCTTGGCCTGTCCAAACAAGTAATTGATCAACCGCCCTTTTTTCTTTTTAAATCTCCCATATTGTAAACGAAAGGTTTTTCCTCCGTCAGACTCTCAGTGCATCTATCACCAGTGAGTCCAACACGTGCAACAAAGCCTTCAGTCTACAACAGGGAATATAGTGTCTCTCGTTTTCCAGAAAGGGCACATTTCTGAAATCACTGGATTCAAAATAGAGACAAAAACGTTGACTGCAATAATACGTCAGATAGATAGAGGGAGAGGGAGGGAGAGAGAGAGAGAGCGAGAGGGGGAGAGAGAGAGAGAGATGGAGAGAAAAAGAGAGAGAGATGCTCTGACATGCATTTCCTGCCCTGGTGGTTTGACATCATCGTCACGGAGACCATTGATCTGTTTGTTTTCCTTGCATTATTGAGATGACAATAGCCTTGTGTGTGTGTGTGTGTGCGTGCATGTGCATGTGTGTGCATGATCCATTATAATATGATTACATTCATCTCTCCTGTGACAGCGGCAGAATCACAAATGGAATTTGTGAGGAATTAAATTATATGAGCATCAATAAACATAACATAATTCACAAGATAAGTGGGTGTAATGTATTGGCAGGGCATATAACACACTGGAGCTGACAATACCTTGTGTGTGTGTGTGTGTGTGTGTGAGTGTGAGAGAGAGATAAATATTTATGTACATATTTGCATATGTGTGAAATTGTTTTTGATCTGTGTGTGTGTGGGTGTGCGTGCATGTGTTTTTTGTTTGTGTGTGAGTGTGTATGTCTGCACATTCTTGCATATGCGTGATTGCCTGTGAGTGTATATGTGTGCATGTGTCTAGGGCTGGGGTTTGCAGAACAAGCCAGTACAGTCTCGGTGTGTGAGTGTGTGTGTGTGTGTGTGTGTGTGTGTGTGTTTCCTCCAAACCAGAAGGTCATGGGATCAAGATGTCTAAATCCTTCCTGCTGTTTGATACTGGAGCTGAGCTCAGTGTGACCCCCAGGGTGTGTGCGTGTGTGTGTGTGTGTGTGTGTGTGTGTGTGTGTGTGAGCGATGTGTGTGTGCGCGCGTGCGTGATACATTCTTTATACATGAGTGAATAAAGAAAGTTGAACCTTTTATTAGAGAGGCCTGTAATTTAATGGGCAGAGAGTCTAGCTATCAAAGACTTGCTATCAGAGAGAGAGAGAGAGAGAGACGCGGAGAGAGAGGAGGAAGAGAGTGAAAGATAGGGAGGGGGAGAGAGAGAGGGAGGGGGAGAGAGAGAGAGAGAGAGACGGGGAGAGAGATAGAGGGAGGGAGGGAGGGAAGGAGGGGGAGAAGGCAGAGTTTAAAGTGAGGGACTGCATGATGTTCTGACAGAGAGATGGAGGGGTGGAAGGATGGAGGGCTAGTGAAGTGACGAGTGACGGAGGAGAGATGGAGGGATGGCGTCTCTCTCTCTGCAGCTGTTCCAGCGGAGTGTCTGATTGGCCGGCAGGAGCCGTGGTAACCTCTTCTCTTTGGGCAGAGGTTAATAATCAAAAATGATGTGCTTCACTAGAGCAGATAAATAGTGTCAAACACAGCTGGGATGAGAAGGGGCGAAATTACTGGTTGTAGGGGGCGAAGAAAAGCCCGCGTACTGTATGACAAGACATGAATAGAGCTGTCGTTGGCGTGCACGCACACACGCGCACGCACGCACACACACACACACACACGACAGATGAACTGATGGAGCCTTCAATTTACCTTTTCAGATGTTGACGTTTTTATTCTGTTCCCC